>JXPG01031457.1:365-17547 GCA_001015175.1 Megaselia abdita
AAAAGATGGTCCGAGAAATTACTGGAAGAATCTTCTGAAAGTAAATCTTTGAGATTGGAAAGACGACGTAAGGAATTTGTGGAAAAAATTGCCCTTCATCTGTTTAAAACGCGGTATAAAACTTGAGAATTTAATTAGATTTTCTTAATAAAAATTTTCTTATATTAATTCTTGTTGTTTTAATTTCATAAACAAAAACTAAAAAATTAAAATAATGGGAATTTGTTTTTTTTTTAACAAACGTTTTTATAATGCACTAAAAAATAGAAAATAATTCTGAATTCTGTAGTATTAATCTTAAATCAGTTTATTTAGAAAACGTGGAACGCTTGCAGAAATATCATTAATAACCAAGCTGAGCGGTCCGAGTTTTCATAAGAAACTGATTTAAAATTAATACTACAGAACTCAGAATTATTTTCTATTTTATATTTATTTTTCCCATTATTTTATTTTAAAGAAAATTCCTTTTTTTCAGTAGTAACTATTCGGCATTGTAAAATTACTATCGGAGTTACTGTCAATACTATCGAAATAGTAAAATTTACTATGAAGATAGTGAAAATTACTATCTTTTTCTGTGAGTGTGTAAAAAGAACGTGCAAAACAGGATCAACAATGGCTGGAAACAATTCTGGAGTCTTAACTCGTTTCTAACAAATAATATATCAAGGGGCACCGTCAAATACCCAAACATGTTGTGGAAACTCAAACTTGATGTATGCGAGAAAGCTAGGAAAATGAAATGGGACTGGGAATGGAAGACAACAGATGGACTATTCGAGTGACAAACTGGATTCCAAGAAATTTTAAAAGGAAAGCAGGGAACCAGCAAAAAGATGGCGAACCGACATCGAAAAGGAAGATGCCTTATGGTTTCAGTCAGCTAGAGACAGGCAAAAATGCAAAGAAATGAGGGAGGCTTTTGCCCTTCATCAATAATTTTAGTTTATAAATGTTAAGCTTATAGAGAAAAAAAAAGTTAAATTAGAATTAGGGTGTATAATAGTTTATAATATATTATAATGTATAAATTTATTAATTTTGGGAAATTAGTTGGAACAGTGAGGTTCCTGGAGTTTTTTGTATTTTTCAAACTATGGTCAATATGCGGATCTCATTTTAAAGTGAAACTTGCTGATATCATTAGAAAATTATAAATTTTAAATACTAGGATCTAATTCGACCATTAATAAATTTAATTCAAGATTTAAATGATTCAAATTTATTATTTTTTCTTTAAATTTTTAAAATTATTTTCATTAGAGCTACTGAATAATATTTCTTTTTAGTTCAAATTGAAAATATGTTTTATAAACACATTCGTATTTAAATTATTTATGTTATCATAGCTTTGCATATTCATAATTTGGTTTTGTATTTAATTTGTTTGCGTTTATTTGTTAAAGAATTGGTTAATATTTAAAGATCATATAAAATGTTTGATATTATAACTTATGTGAATTTCTATATTTTTGCGCATCACATCGTTATATGTATTCCAATAACATATTAGATTCTTAAAATATTAAGACCAGTGACTTTCATAATCTTATCAACTGTACTTTAATTGCTGCTGACAGGAATATAAATGTCATACTCTGCCTCATTTACGATAGTTTCAGAACATTTTCTTGATAACAGCTTGTTCGTTTCTGTGTGTCCAGGAACCCAGGCGCCGCCTTGTATTTCCTTGTTTCCTCAGTGACTATTACTATTCGCCAAATTTTGACTTCTAAAGTCCACTCCTCTAATCAGTGCTTCTCAAAAGGGACATATGCTCTACCAGCTAGACTGTTAAAAAAATGCTCACCATTTACGCATTACATAAAATATAACTCAGATCCACAACTACTTCGGACATTGAGAAAACTAACAGAGATTTTCGTGATTTGCTCTGGGATAGTAACATCAAATATTGAAGATTTCCTCTTTCCCATAATTTAGTTAGTTGGACGATTTCCGAAAGTTAAAAGAATGGAGTTTCCTTTTTATAAAACTATATTTTTTTTGTGTTTTTTTTTTACATAATATTTTTACATATGGCCCTCGAGATAGGCTTTTAAAGAAATAAAAATTTTAAAAAAAGAATAAATTAATGGGATGAGTGATTTCATTTCTAGATTAATTATGTTATTTTATAATTAAAAGAATATTTACACATTTTATCAACTATGTAAAAAACTATATATAAGTATATATATTAATGTATGGCATTTATTTGGAACATTTAATGTTGTTCAAAATATATTTTTACAATACACATTTCATTTGGAAGAAAAAAACACATAATTAATTTATGATTTGAAAACAATGGTATAAGATTTAGTATATTTTATATTTATTGAATTTCCGGTACGGCGTCTTTTTTAAATCCTCATTAGATGAAATATAGCAACGTTTGCTGGATTGATTATTTGAAGCTATAGTCAAATCACAATTTCCCAGTAACCAATCATTACACTGTTGGAACTGATTATCATTTACATTTTCCACCAACCATTTATTTTGAAATATTCGGAATTTATCATACATATTTTTTGTAACAGCAAAATGAGTCTAAATTAAAAATTGTTTAATGTCATTAATCAAATAAAAAATATGAGCTCATAAATTAGATTCTTACCCTTTTAGCTTGCCGGAATGAATTTTTTTTGAAAAGTGATATATGCTTATGAAGCAAGAATACTCTTTTATAATTTGCAAAGTTGATTTTTAGTTCCTCGTTATCGAAAAGTATGTAGTTATCATTAGTAGCAATGCTAGTGCTGTCTGTTAATCTTTTATTCCTTAACTCATTTTCAATTGTTGATAAGTTTTCTTTAATAACAGGAGAACTAGAAGTTAACAAAGTTGAATTCGATGTCATATCCGATGAGTTTTCTTTCTTAAGCGAATCATCTGTTATAAGATTTTTCAGTATGGTATCGCATGTAGAAGCTATGTTAGTATTATTTTCCAAAGATTTTTGAACTCGAATATTTTTCCGCAGAATTTTATGTACTTTTCTTAAATTTCTTCCAAGGAAAAGTGGTTTTCTAGGAATAATCTAAAAAGTTATAAATTTATTAATTAAATAAAATCAGTTGTTTCAACTTAAAACAAATCATGCTTCAGATGAGGTACCAGGTCAAAACAGAAATGACTACAACATATGAATTATTCTATGCAAAAGATAAGATTAGCCAGCAATTATTCATTCAAACACACAAATACTCAAGAAACTTACCTTATTATTCCGAATAAGTAAGATAGTTCCGAAAGATAAACATTGTTTTATTTTGTTAACAAAATTATCACAAATCAAATACTATTAGAATCTATACCGAAGTTAGATTTTTGTATCACTACGCTTTTATTATTAATGGAATTTTCTAGTTAAAAAGATTTAAGTGCGTATGTTATGCCTTTGGCTTGACCTGGTACAAAAATTAAATGAGAAAATGTATTTAAAAGCGTTAATTAGTGATAGTAACTATTTAAAATATTATTTTATCGCAATATTATAAAATAACATGAAATGTGCAAATTCAAGATTATCTGAAACTTACTTGTTCTTCATCAAGTGTTTCTGTTTTGATTTCCAAATTATTGGATTCAAAGATATCGTCAATGTTACCCACATTATTATTGCCGGAGTTAATTAAGAGACTGGAGCTCAATGGGTTCTTGAGGTTATCTACGTAGTCGTTCCATTTGTTAGTACTATCAACTATTTTTTCTGGATTCTCTTCTGTTTCCGTATCTAAAAGTTCAATAGTAACTCGGCATTCAATTTTAAACTAAAATTATAATTGTGAAGAATTTATATATGAGGTTTTTGTATGCTCTACTTTGAATATAGTTAATAAAAATAATGTAATCATAATTTACGTACAATACAAATTTTAAAACAATTTTCGTCTTGTAATTTAGCTTCAGCTTTATGCTGATAGGAAAGTTCTGCCCCAGATCTCTTCGAAGCTAATTTACATAATCCACCAGCTCCATTCAGTTTTTGTTCACTGAGAAATAGATCAACACAATCGATAGCCCCTTTTTCAGTAACACAATATTGTAGTTGCCTAACAGCACTTGAAACAACCTATAACATTTTTAAGCTGGTTATTGTAGTGTCACTGACATTAATAATTTAAGTTACCTTATCTAAAGTGAATGAAATATAGGCATGAATTCCGTACATCTCTCTCATGGAATCCTCAAATGTGCTTGAGTCCATATTTCCATCTAGAACATTCTTCAACATATCTAAAAATACGGGATAAAATTCTTCGGTTTGCACATCGGTTTTTTGTTTCAGTCTTAATGCAGTTGCTATACTTTCGTCCCTTTTACCAAGGTTTAGTTCTTGTTCAGTTGCTAGTTTATGTGATCTTTCATACATTATATGTAAACGCTCACACAAAATTGCATGGAGACGAATAAACAAATACCAATTGTTATTCGCAAAAAACAAAGTGTACGCTTCTTCCTAACGACAAAAGTAAAAAATTTCAATATTATTTAATGGCAGTGTTCAATTTAATTATTTAACTTACATTAAATTTGCTGACAGCATGGGGAGGTAAATTTCCAGCATCTGTAATTAAGTTACCTAGATCGTCAATTTCTTCTTTGACTTCAGTTTTTAACCCCGAGTCCAGTGCTGAAGAAATAGATTGGTTTACAGTAATATTGCCACTATCACATTTGTTTTTTAACATTGAATCTGTTGTACTATTTTCATTTCTACAAATTAAATTCTGTAATGGTGTTCTTTTGCCACTATTTCTAAAGTTGCTTGATTCAACTATATCACAACACTGTTCATGTTCAGTGGTATTTTTTGAAGATGATAGCACTGCTAAAAACTCATCTTTTTTATCATTATTAGCATTGCATGCAAAATTAACACCGCTCATTGACGATTGTGAGGACTGACTAAATTTTCTGTTATAATTTTTAGAATTTTTTGATAAGTCGGTGTCAAACGAATCAATGTCCATTTTATCATTTTCATCTAAAACAAAAAACAAAATACAATACATTTCTTGCTATTTTTAAAAAGCTTACCATCATCTCGCTCATCATCACTCATAGGATGTCTTTGAGAAAAAAAAAGATCTGGGACTAATTGTCGGAGAACATGTTTTATTTTAGCTTTTTCGGTTTTCTGAATTCCCGTCTGTCTTTTAACATGATGTATCAATAAATTTGCCGCATCATCTAGAATAGTCTTATCCTTATAATGTAAAATGAGATGAGGACCAGAAACATGTTGTTCTGTTAAATCATCATTTTGCTCATGACGCTCATCAAAAAGTGATTCAATTTCATTAAATAAAATTTTAGATCGCAAAGCCTTTATATCATTTGGTTTAAAATTGATTGACTGATGATCTAATGATTTCAAATAATATTTTTCGTTTTGCTCCCGCCACTGTTTGTTGAAACCCTATAATTTTAAGAACAATTTCATAAAAACGGTGCTTTATCTCGTTTTTCATATTGAGGTATATCTCTTAATTTATATTATTACATTATATATTTATATATTAATCAACAATAGTTTGTGTAAAACAATATTGATAATAACGTTTTTAGAACTAAATTTAAGCGAACAAACATTTTTTTGGTTTAGAGACTTAGGATTATCAAAATAAACTTTTATTAGATTACAGAATTTAAATAATTAAAGCAAACAAGAAATAAATAAACCGTAAATATATTTAAAACATTTAAATAAATATATTCGCTACTGTTCTAATCATCGCGCAGTAGGTATGTGGTCGTCCACTCTGACGATTCGGAGTTCGATCCGCAGTAAACACGTCAGATTTTTTCGTAAGAAATGTTCTTTCATGTGAGTCGGATATACTACATCATGCCACCCTCGTGTTGATGAAATAAAAGGTTAAAAGGTAAGGGAAAACTAACAGCACTGAAATAGAAAAACAGCTGGCAAACACATAGGAAGCAACCATTCTTTTATATCACTGTTGCACCTTTGGCTCGTTGTGTGATTTAGTTTAGTCTTCTGTATGAATGCTAAATCTGATTTGTTGCAGTTTATAGAGATATTCTTGGACAAGGTAATCGGCAAATATGGCTTTAGAGAATATGTAAAAACTTTAAAATCAGATTACGATTCTTATTATATTTGATGGTAATATTTTCTGAAAAACGTTATGGAATCGCTTGAAAAATGTGAAATGCCTGAAAATGATGACTTTTAAATTAGACTTAGATTATAATTAGATTTATGTGAGAATGTTTATTCTTTTACAGAATAGCTAAAAGATTTTGGTTTTTTATTTGCTCAAAAGCTTTTATTTTAATTTGACTTTGTTGTATAATTTATAACTTTTTTTTGTTGTATAATTGAGACCAATACACTGAGAGAATTTTTTTAAAAACGTCTCTAAAAACTTGAAGTTGAAATTTGTTGTTATTCTTCAAAATGGCAATATGGGTACCATTTTAAAAGAGTACCGGAGTTCAAATAATGGTAAATCAATGTGCAATAATTTCAAAAACTCGGATTTTATCATTTTTCAAGAGAAAATTTATAAATTTTAACAAATTTAGCATAATATTAACAAAGAAAACTATACTCAAAATCTTAAAAATTAATGAAATAAACTAACAAAGTTTAGTTCATAAATCGTGAAATGAACGACCTATTGAAAAATACTGTCTAGTGGACGATAACGAGATATAAACGATGGAAAAAAAAGTCGTACATAGAAGAAATACAGCCTTAGTAATGGTACTGCTTGTAAAATACAGAATGTTGTTCGTGTAAATTAAAATATTTTTTCTAAAAGAAAGCAAAAAAACGTAGAAAGTATAATTTTTTTATGAAGTATTTTTTATGTATTTTTAATATTATATTTTTGTCAAAAGAATTCAATAACATTATTGAAAAATATTCTGTATAACTAAACTTCATAGTGAACTCAATTCAAAATAATGCAAATACAGTACACAATAAATCATGTATGAAAAAATGTTAAAAGTTCAAAGCTGTACTAGCTTCATGAGTAAAGGCTTTAATTAAAACCTTTTCTATTTTATTATACATATACAACAAATATTAATATTCATAAATAAAGCCCTCACCTTTTGAGCTTCTCTCCACTCTTCTTCTTTAGCTTTTAATCTTCTGAGGACAACTGGTACTGCAACAGCTGGTGAATTTTTAAGTCCTTGAATAATGTCAGCAGCTTTATCCCCATAAAGACGTTTTAATGCCCGTTGCTGTATAGTAGGTGAACTACCACCAAGGCAATCATCCAAACGATATCGAGTGACTTCTTCAGGAGACATCCGGGAAATTTTCTTTTGGACACCCTCTAGTACCCTTATAGTTGTATTATTTGTTTCTATAACTACATCTAGTTCGAATCTCTCATCTTCTGTTCTGTAAATGATCTCCTCAAATTGAGTTTTTCGAGATGAAACGAAAGTTGAATCTTCACTAGCCCATGTTGGGAATGATACCCATGTATCATTCAATACTTCTCGACAGAGAGAAGTTCTTCCAGAACATTTCTTCTGGTCTCTGCTACTTTGTTGAGGAAGAGCACAATAACTTGCTCCTAGACGCTTACAAGCCGATAGATCTACTTCTGGACCAGAATGTTCAACCAGCCCAGTTACATTATAGTTGGCTGGATTATTTAGTGTTGTATTTCGTTCATTCCTCGAATTACTCATAGAATTGCTATCAGTGTTAGGTCCTAAAAAATCGGTGAACCAATGATGAAGCTCAGGGAATTTACTCAAAAATGGAGTTATTATTGTTAGAAGTTCAGACTTCGATACTATTTCTTGGTTATATAATGTGAGGCATCGCAAAAAATTTTCATAAACTTCTGTACTTCTTAAAGCTTCACGCAGTTTATCAAAGAAGGCTGCATCAGCAAGTGTTCCATAGCGCGATGCTTCAGCTAGCGTAACATCTCTCAAAATTGGTTTATGTCGCTTTGAGGGTGGTCCCACCACTTCATCCCTTCGCGACATTTGATGACATTGTCCTAGTGTACTAAAACTGGGGGATTTTTTATTATTATTAAAGGAGCATTTTGAGTTACCACTTATTTGGTGGTTTCTTCTGCCGGAATCCCCATGATACTGATTGAATTCTTTGTCATAATTTTCTCTATCTCTTATATTATTTTGAGTCATCAAATTCTTTGAGTAATTCAACCCGCTGTTGTGAATCGTAGAATTTCCTACATTACCAATTCCCAAATTAGAGTTAGAAGATAGTATCTTCTTGTTGATGAATTGTGCTGTTGTATTATTTGTTGCGTCTGGTAAAAATTGCCCAAATTCTCGAAGTAGATCCTCTTGTTGATCAAATAACTGCGCCACTTGCGTGTATACTTCTGCTTCAGTAAGAGTTTTCACAGGTTGAAGAGAACTTCCATCTTTACTCAGTTTCTGTTCTTTTTGATAACGATGTAAAATTTCTAGAAACCGTTTGTACTTATCTGGTTGATCATGAAAACGATTTTTAATTTTGTTAACATATGTTATTGCGTGATTAAATTCTACAGGTTGCTGCCCTGATGCGTTTTCATTCATTATTATTTGATGTGCTTGTTGAATTTGTTGAATTCCTTGAGGAGATCTTTCTTGTAATGGGTTTGGCGTTAATGGTGTGCCTGTGCATACACTTCCAGCCCCCAGAGAACTACATTGCGAAATAGTCCGTTCACGACAAAGATTCTGGGATATAGAAGATGTTATTGGCTGTAAGCTTTGAGTTGAAGTTACTAAAGGAGGTGATTTTTGGAGTTGTTGAGATGATGGAAGTGTTGGTGGTTGGTTCGGTTTGGCAGATGTAGTTATGTTTAGGGCATTACTCGCGTGCGCCATCAAATTAACAGGACCTGCTGTTGATAAACTTCCAGATGCCTGAAGAGTTTGAAAGCCTGAAGGGTTTAATGAACATAAAGTGTTTGAAGATTTTAGAGAAGCCGGACTAGCTGGTGTTATCAAGCACTGAACATTAACAGGGCGAGATCCAGGTGGTGATGGCATTGATACTACCGGAACGGAGACTCCTTGATCGTCCGATTGTATTTCTATTTTATATCCAGGTGGCAAGAACATATTGAATCCATAAATAAGGTCAGTGTGACCATGAAAAAGTGTGGATACTCTCTGAATAACACCTGGTGTATCAATACTTTGAGATTTAAATTCTTTCATTATGTCCAAAAAATTGTTATATATTTGAGGTTTCTCCGAATATTGGAACTTAACTTTATCCAAATAGCTTAAAGCGTCTTCAACTTTCAAACGAGGCTGTGTCGCAGTAATTGTTTGAGGTGCTAGTGTTGCTTGAGCAGTAGTAGTAGACAAACTTAATCCGGCAACTGATGAACTATTATTTGATGTTTGATTTTTGAGGCGGATTTGAGAGGATGTTTGATTTAAATTTTGAAATTCTGTGGTGGAAATAGTAGGAGGAGATTTTATACCACTTCCTGGTATGTTGTAAGCTACAAATTAATTAATTAATTGTTTTCTTTTAACTGTGTTTTAAACTTACCTGAATATTGTACTACAGCTTGAGTGTTTGCGGCTGTTGATGCTGTAACAGCTACAATACTTTCTGGTACTACAGAATTGTTCGAAACTCCAGTAACTGGTGATGTGTTTAATTGATATTGAACTGGTGCATGCTGAGATAATAAGCGATGATGGCCTACTGTTCCAGTAACTGGAACTGATACAGACGTTGCAGACCCAATGGATACATTTGTTCCTCCGCCTGTTACTCCTGCAGTTCTAGAGGAATACGGAAGCTCCTCAACTCTTGAACGTTTCATCATTCCCATATATTTTTTTTAAATTGTGGTAGTTTTTAAGTATTATATATTTTCTTCCAAATAAAAATTGTTTTTGCTCAATTTTATGATCAAAATAATTTGATAAAATATTGAAAACGTCTTTGATTAAGTAAAATTATTTTAAATATATTGATTGATCTGTTAAAGTTGGTATTTTCAGCCTGCAGAGAAAATAAACATAAATTAGTAACAAATAATATAAATATTTATTTGATTAGAAAATTAAGAAACTACTTATTTTATCTTATACGAAAACCACATCTTAACTAAATGTTTTTGTTTTTTTTTTTGTGTTTCCAATATTTTTTCAAATCTTTTCAAATTTCTTATAATTTAAAAGCTTTGATAGGTCTCTCAATGTAATTAAAAAAACCAAAAATAAAGTAATTGAATTTACAATGTTCCAAATTTAATGTAATTATATGTCATGGACATTGGACTCATAAGATATTCCCCAATTATATTTATAGATTAGTATAACATTAACATTCTAAGTCAATAGAACTCTTTCAATACCGCGTGTTCCAGTTACCGCGTGTAATGTTTTTTTTTTTTTTTTTTTAGCTTAGGATGTTGTTTGTAAGAATATTCTGAAATAAAGATGATTCTTGTTTGATAAGTCGAAGAATCGAGAACGCATTGAGTTGGTTTTCTAGATTAATACAAACAATTAATTTTTCAGCATTAATGGGGGGTGGTGTTGTGTTGTGTTGTCCACATGCTATGAATCCACAGAAAAAAGAGATGTGAAATGCTCTAACTACAACCGAAGTTACTATAAAAATAAATCCGCTGATTAAAAAGCATATATATCTTAATCTATATATAAATACAAAAATATACAAGTCGAATATTATAAAAATCAAAGAGAAAAAACAAAATCTTTAGATTATTTCATTTTACTTCTTCTTCTTGTTGTATTTGTTATTAAGTCATAGTAAACTAACATTTTTAAAAAGTAACCTAACATTTTTGTACTTATATATAAGTAATTTCTATAGGCTGTTGAGACATATTTTTGGATCTTCGTAATACATAACAAGTTTATTCACAGATAGTTTTAAGATTACTTTTTAGAATTTTTAGCCATCCTAAATTTTGATTTGTATTTTTTTGTTTTTTCGCATACAGGCTAATAAATTGTTGTCATATCTTGTATTATGTATCCCAGTGCCTTACACTTTGATGCTTCATATACTGTTAATGAGACATCACAAATTGTATATTTCTCACCTTCACTTAGTTTTGAAGCATACCAAGAGGAAAGGACGCATTTTAAAAATCCACATTCTTCAAGATGTTATGGAAACGCAGAGAATAAAATAGGGAATCTCTGGAATCTGGATCTAAGGTGAGCATTTTGTTGAAATCATCTTTTTCAACAGATATGGTCGACTATGACGAGTGGAACCTGAGTATTATAACACCCATATACAAGAAAGTCGATAAGAAGGACTGCAAGAACTATCGTGAAATCAGTGTTCTTAACGTTTATTCTATGTGAGCGCCTAAAACCACATCTCAACACCATCAGCGGAGATTACCAAGGCGGTTTGCAACCCGGAAAATCCAGCTGCATAATAACAAAGTCTCTCCCACTTTTGGGGTATGCAGATGACATTGTCACAAGAAACATAGAAGATCTGAAGACAAGCTACAACAACATCAGTAGACATGCTACACCAATGGGCCTCAGAGTGAATATCGAGAAGACCAAATATATAAAATCGATCGACCAAACAGATTTCACCAACATCAACATTTAGTAAAGTAAAGGCTAAACTAAACATCTACAGGACTCTCATTATATCTGTTCTAATATATGGGGCTGACTCGTGGGCATTATCAGACAAAAATCTTCTGAAGGTATTTGAGATGAAAGTGTACTACTAACAGTATAAAATGTTAAAATCGTATAACATTTTCCACTATAAAACTTAGTTTTTATTTTAAATCGGTAGTACTTCACTCAATCTCTCGATAGTAGTTTGATAAAGATCAACTTTACATAAAACTCTCAATGGCGACAGACGGAAAAAACAAAGACATAAGGGTATTTTTTGTTTTAACTTGTTATTAAGTTAATCGAGTTTTTTGATAAATATAATAGAGAAATGATTGTCCAGAGAACTAAGATTTAAACGTCAGGCGATCACCAAATCTATTCAACTGCTAAGATGTGCGAGTGATATCATGTACCGTTTAATATAGATTACGAAAGCAAGAGGTAGAAGATCGATCAAGAACTTCAAATTCACGTTACAAAAGGCTTACGAAAGAGAAGCGTATTAACAAATAGTATACATTAGGTTGTTTTTACAAAATAAAGTATTTTTATTCGATTGAAAACAATAAAAAAATGGTAATAATGGTTTAAAACCTATTATTTGCATTACGTTATTGATGTCATGACAGATTTATTCTGCCAATGCATCTCGAACTCTTATTTTCCTAGAAGATATAAAGAAGGAAAAGTAAGTCCTGTTCCTAAAATAGCGTCTTTCGAGTTCCGTTCTATCAGCATTTTGTTTTCCTGCTCGAAACCTCTGGAAAAACTTATGTCAACCCAAATCACTTTTCATCTCACTGAACTTAAGCTTCAAAATGTTTTTAAATCAAGTTTTCGAAAGTTCCAGAGCAGTAAAACTGCCCTGTTATGATGACCTAATTAACCTCAATTAGATGAAAGAAACACTTTTACCCTTGTTCTCATCGACTTTTTAAAGACTTTAACATTCTAATTGAGAAATTGAGACTTCAATTTGGGTTTTCTGATTCGGCTATCTATCTGTACTTTAGAACCGATTGCACTGTTGGCGGGACTTTCACTACTGCGACCTTTTCACTATATACTGTTACGAAGAAATTATTGGCCTGGTTAATGAAGACTTATGCAGGATTTCGACTTGGGCTGAGTCAAACTGTCTTCAAATCAACGACAAGAAGTCGCAATGTATGTTTTTTACAAACAACAACAACCGTATACATCCAACTGGTTATGTGGTGCTTGGTAATGAAGTACTGCCTTTTGTTAATCAAGTCAACAATCTTCGAATAATAATCACCTCTAAGCTCAATATTCAAGCGGTGCGTAGAAAAATCATAATTTGTAGAAAAATAAAGATTTGGTTTTTTTATCAGTTTGGAAACTCCATTCCTCAAGATACTACGCTTAGGGTAGCCCAAGTCCTTTTCATTAAACATCTACTGACATCAGATGTGGTTATTTGTGAACTAACTAGCATCAGCAGATTTCTCAACTCTTCAGAAAGCTTTTAAGTCAATTACAAGATATGTTTATGGACTTTAAAAATGTGATCATGTCTCATCTCTCAAATAATTTCTTGGAAATGCCTCTTAAGAACTTTATGATGTATCACAGATGCTTTTTTTATTAAAATTAATTCTTTTGGATAAACCGAAATATCTTCTTGAGAAACTTGGAATTTGGAGGACTCCAATGTTTAGTTTTAATTTGATTATTCCTTCGAAAAACCTGGTAGGACCATCGAAAAGGTTTTGTGTTCACGATATACGCTTTTGAATGATGTCAAGATTTACAAAAGTGTTAAGACCTACAAAACTAAATCTCTTCATTATTTTAAAAATACTGATTTTTGTAATTAATTCTAACAAATCTATGCTAAGTAAATCTTTTTAGACTACACAAACAAACAATATTTTTCAAAACTTCCCTTCTTCATTTTATATTATTCTAAAATCAAAATATTTTGTTACTGCATCCACTTGTTTAGTAAATCTAAGGACTAAGGGATTGTAAAATACTCCAACATTTGTACACGGCTACTTTTATTCACGTTAGCAGCTTGCTGTTTATCCGATTTATTCCAATCAGATAAAACTAGTGAGTAGTCAATTAAATAGTTCAATTTGAAAAGCTAAAAATTAGAACGAAAAATGTATCTTTTTTTTTTGTTCATGGAATATTTAAATTAAAAATATCTAAAGTAGTGCTTACGTATTTCTTGTTTTAATGTTATAACTTTTTTTTTATGCATTCATTATTAAATAAATATAGGATTATATTTTCACTGATAGAATTTTTTTTTATTTCAAATAACTAATGAAATCCCGTTTCGATTTCGACGGCAATGTTTGGGTGTACGTTAGCATTTTAGATATTCACATTACTAATAACAAACACATAGTAACAATAAAAATATACTATATATATTTAATGCGATTTCTTTTTTCTTGCATTAGTATTCGTTTTAAAGTATATATTTAATAGTTTTTGTACGTAAATTGCTCGTCGATTTTTTGTATAGCCAGTAACTAGATTATTTTTTTGATAAGTATATTTTTTGTTAATGTTACGAAACCAAAACATTGATCTTCAAGTATATTTATAATTTACACTAAACAGTTTCACTTTTGTAGGCTATCGTTTTTGTATTAAATTGCTGACCTGCAAACAACGCACACATCTTATCACTTCAAAAAAATTTAATATTTTTGTTGTCTTGTTTTTCAGAAGCAAAAATAACACACTTAAATTATTTTTCCGCAATTATTGTTACGACGTTACCAATTACAATCATTACATCGAATGCGCGCGATAAATTTGAAAACTAAAAAACACAAAAATGTACAGACAATCTTCCATACTCCACTTCCCTTCATATTGTTCTTCTACGACTGCTCTGCTCCGGTTTCGGTTCCATTAACAAATTCACAAACATATACAAAATATATTTTTTATTTAGGAACTTTAGATGTGTAAGTTAAGCATTTAAAATAAAATCAAAAAGTTTTTTTTCGTTTGTACCTGCGCGGTGAAAAAACGTTTCGTAGTCGTAGTGAACTGACGTAAGCCTTCAGAAAGAGACGGAAAGCAAAAGACGTTTAGTTGTATTGGTAGTATAGTTTTGAAAAAAAAATCCACAAAATGAGAGAAAGAAGAACAAACAACTTATGAAATGTGCCTGTCTCAGGAAATTATTATGTTATTAAAATTAAATTGTATGATTTTATTTAAACAAAGTAAATGTAAGAATTCTTAGACATTTAAAATTATAAGTTTTAAAGTTATTTCAGCAAAGTATTAAAATACTAATTCATTAAAACCACTACATGTAAAGAAGGAATTATAGATTTCCTTCGGCAATCACTATATAAAACTTTATTTTATTCCTAAGATTAAATAAGATAACTGGTCATTTGCAAAATTGTATTCCAAAATAAACGTAAATAATTTTCTACGCAGATATATTGCTTTGCTCGACGACTCTCGCGCTGGATTTGGAAGTAAATTTATTTAATTTTGAGAGTAATATTAATATGCTTTAATAGAATTTCTCAGACGTGTGACGTACTTTAAAATAAGTAGAACCCAATCAAACCAAGAAATTCAGCATATTGATCGAAATGATACGAATAGTCTTTTTCATTATAGACCGGAATGTCGGTAGCTGCGCAGTATATTACAAAATGTTATTTATCAGGGTAAGCAGCCGTGATGATTTCCGCGATGCGCCGGAAAATTCGACTAGACTCTAGACTAATTTTGCATAACTGGCATTTTCTGACAAAAATCCTCTCATACTTATAAGTTTTCTATTCACTTAGCAAACATATTTCTCCAGTACGTAAGCAAAGACCATGTGCTTTCAATGAGAACATAGAAATCATTTGCCTAGGTCTGTTTGCTTTTCTTCTTCGCGTCGAAAAAAATTTAAATTTTCGTCGGCCTTAAATTAAAATTACCAACGCGGCGCCGAAATCACAACAGTTGATCAGGCTGGTTTCTAAAGATTAAAAAGAAAATTGTCGATCGTCGCCGTCAACATTGTATTTGTGGATAGTGCTTCTTCGTGTTTATTTAAAAATGCAGATGCTTTATTATTAGATATACTATACAAACAAGTTGATGCAGTCCGTGACACCTTCATAGTAGGGCTTTTTTTTGCGATTGCAATTGTCAGATACTATTGTATAATATTCAAATTAAACATTTTAAGATTGCCTTTACTCTCATCCATAAGTCTCTATTTTTTAATAAAATATTCAATTAATAAACTTTTTCAAAATTTATATTTTTCTATACTTATATTTTGATATATTACTTTTTATATTTTTAAAAAAACTATCACTTCAAAATGATATGAAAAAGGGCTATAGGGGAGGTCGCCCTGAGCAATGTTTGTTCCAGCGAAAAGGATAAGCTGCACTGTAAGCTTGCGAAAAACGTTCCCCGATCAAGGAGCAAAACATCATGTAGGTGTGTGGAAATATTGACATATGCGTGGATAGTCAAGCTGCTCTAAAGGCCTTACAAAGAATCTAAACTTCATCATCCCTGGTAAGGGACTGCAAAAACCTATTAAACAAAATAGGGGCAAGCTGTAAAATCTCGCTCATTTGGGTTTCAGGTCACAGAGATATCGATGGAAATGATACTGCGGACCATTTGGCAAGACAAGGAAGTGACCTCCACGAATCCTGGGCTAAAGATATTCCGATACCATTCTTATCATACGACCTGGAGAATATCTTAAAAAAGGAAATGGATAAGTATTAGGGAAAAATCCATTCCGTCAAGACAAAAAGTGTTTTTGGTGATATCAACTCAAAAAACACTGAGGTTATTCTTGGCAAAAACAGAAATACAGTTAGAAAAAATGTTTTGGCCTCCACGGGGTGGTCACTGGAACATTAGCAGGCATGCGAGGAAAATAGAAATTGTTCCAGCCTCCATTGCATTTGTGCTCAGGAGACTGACATCTATGATATGTGGTGCTCATGTCCATCTCTCTGTAGCAACAAGTTAACATTATTAGGATCCTACTCACTAGATGACATTACCTCTCTGGATGGTATCACCTGCTTAGCCAAGAAGATTTCATTCCTCTCAAACACCAGTTCCATTGCGCAGTAGTTCGCTAAAATCCATTTTTGTAAAAGTGCTCTCTCTGTAATTCTCAGTTAGGCATCGAACGCCAATAATGGACTAAATACGACCTTTCAAAAGGTAAATTTAAAATTAGGTCACCATGTGGGGCCTGAACCATTAAGTATCCAACTATTTTAAATTTAAAAAAAAATATAACTAACGTTTTGTTTTTCTTTTCAAAAACTTATCACCAAAGACTTATCGCCTTTCAAGAAAAAGCAGAAGAAGATATATGTTGAGAAGATTTTGTAAAGTGTTTTTAAAAAAATAAGAAGATTTTGAATATTTTTGTGTCTTACGGGACATAATTTAGAAATGAGGAAACTTTTATTTGACCGCGGTCACCCCAAACCGTCAAAGGGAGGTTCCATATATTCTTTGGATCTTCTGTTTGCTATGCTTCTTGGCTTTATTTAAGTTTTGG
>JXPG01031469.1:809-12184 GCA_001015175.1 Megaselia abdita
TGCTGTTTCAGATTTTTTTTAAATTTAATTTTTATTTGTTAATATTGAGGGTATTTGTTGTTTTTCTGAAATTTTAAGATTTTATATGAAGTATAGTTAAGCCTCATCTGCAATTATTCCTTCCCCTTGTTAAGGTCTCGAAAGGTTCACTTCGTATATTTCAGATTTCGAGCAACTTATCATTCTTGACTCCTTTCAATATTGTCCGTCCTATACCGACATTATATAAAACATTGGGAAAGGAACCGTTTCTTCTTTGACTTCTTTTAAAATTGCCAGTCCAACGATACATATATTGTGAAAAACAAAATTTGGCCACGGAACCGTTTCTGGAATTTGAAAGCGTTTCTGGAATCTTTGTAAAAATTCACAGCCCTAGAAATTGATTCCACAACGATACCCATATTGCATATATTCCCAACGAAAAAATAAAAAAAAAAAAACATGAAAATATGAAAAAAAAAAAAACGATAGTCATAGATAGTAACCTTACGAAAAGTAGTCTATGTTTTGGCCAAGATTCCAGGGATCATCTCTATCAAATTTGAGCCAAATCGGATAAACCCCATCGGTTTCTATAAGGAACAAACAGACAGACAGATTTGAATTTTATTATATAGAAGATTAGAATTCAGAATCATAGACCAACACTTACCAGAAAAATGTCACTTCGTATAATTTATTAAGAACCATAAAGGTTCATTTAAGGAATCATAAAGTCTATAAAACTGATTTTGCTTTAGTTGCCCCTTTCCTACGCCCTTGTATTTCCAAAATGTTGATGGTTGTTTGTATCGGTAGCTTCAAAATAATGTATCACACGACCCTATATGATTAGAAATAAAGAAAGTTATGCTCTAAAATGCCAGTTTAGTATAGGCCATTTCACTGTTTTTCGCTTCTCAACTGCACGCATTTAGAAATTCCAAAAAGTAATGATTTGAAGTCCTCATCAGTATATTCAAAACGCGGTATCAAAAGCTTGAAAATCGGATATGATTTTCTTAACTAAAATTTAGAAATACTTAAAATGGAAGCTTCCAGAATTTAAGAGCTAGCGCCATCTGGTGTCGACGAATCAAAATTGTATTATTAGCATTTCGCAGTAATCAGATGGACCTTGAAAAGGAGGTATCACAGTCTATATCGGACAATGTTTACCCCTTCAAATCTACGTTGTAAAAGTTTTACGCAAACGGAGAGACGGATAAATCGATTAATTAAGGGTATTTAAAAAAAACCTACAAAGTTAACCTTCCTTATGTACTTGCATCAAACCATAACGTAAACCTTAACGTAACGAAAATTAACATAATAAAATTATTCTTTTATTCCACATTTCACTGAACCAATCCTGCAATTTTGGTGAAAATCGGTGTACTTTAAAATAATATGAGTTCTTTTAAAATAATATTAGTTTTTATTACTATATTTCTTAGTCCAATTTTATTAATTTGTTTAATTGTTGAAACATTATTTCATATTTTTTTAAAATTTTTGTATTTAACTCTTGATTATTTTCTGTTTGAAAATATAAGGAAAATATATATTTGAGATTTAAATAGCTATAACTTGACGGTTTTAATAGATATCGATAAAAATTAAATTTTGTTTGATTTAAGAATATGTGATGATTCTTTGACATAAGTTTTGTAATTCCCGCTTCAATACTTTAGCTTATTGAGCCTTTCTTTCAAAGCTCTGTTAGTTAAAATGTTAGAGTTTTACTAAACCTGCTGCGAAATCTGAAATACCTCGAATTTTATAAATCTTTAAATTAAGTTCAATAAAGAATGAACTCGTATTTCCGAAAATATATAACACCTTATAATTATTTGGTATCACACGATTGGTGAAGACTACCAAAGTAAAAGGTTCAAAATTCATAAGACAGCTTGAGACAGCATATTGAATCAAAACGAGATCCTAAAAAGTTTACTAATTCAAATATACTTTATTAAAGGTTTTCGAGACTGAAAAAAAAAACCCTAAAAATAAGACGAGAGAGTTTACTAAAGACTATCGATATCTTTTATTGTGGGTATCTAAAACAGTTAAGAAATTCCTAAAAAAACAAGAAAATTCCAATCCCAACAAACAAAAGAAAAACCCCACAGACAAATAGCCACCTTTCACCTCTGAGAAAAAAAGGTAGCTATTTTTAATTTATTAAAAAAGGTAGAAAGACAGTAAAAGTGAAAGAAAGAATTTCGAACAAAAAAAGAAAATACACAAAAAGACTAGAAACAGAAACAAGAAATAATTTTGAACATTTTATGATTATTTCGTCTACGTGATTGGACTCTGGGTACGTAGCAAAGCTATCGAGTTGCTTTAATACTGAAAAATTGGAATTCCTCAAATTATCTGGTTGTTGATTAAATAAATATTTACGTTTATCGCTATTTAAATTAAGCCATAGAAAATTCTTTATGGGTGTTTTGTTTCGCTTCCTCTCCACTCTTCAGTTATGATTGACTACTTTGTTTGTTCTATATAGTAAGTTTTGCAAAAGAAAATTAATTTTCTTGCTACATAGTTTTCCGTTTTCATTTCCATTTCTTTGTGAAAAGAAATATTCGAATAAAATGAATAAAGTTTTCCATCACTTAATTAGACTTTTCCATTTAGCTTATTAATTAATGTATATACGTTTTAATTGCACAAAGCAAAGCAGTGTTATTTGCTTTGGTGAAGGGAAGAGAAGGGAATTGATTTGATTTGACTCAGGGGTTAAGACAATATTTTCTCACTCTAAGTTTTAATGGAATTTGGCTTTGGGAGATTTTATTTATTTTTTGAAATTATTATATTTATTTAGAGTAGTTTTGTACACCTGTAGTTTTTTGTTTGATTTTTGAAAGGCAGACATACGGACATAATTAACTATATATCACAATTTTCAACCAACATTTTCACAAAAAGGAAAAATAAGAAAAAATATCCAAATATCTATAGAATCCTAATCAATAATATCCATCCCAAAAGGTCTTCGTTTAATTGAATGAAATTCAAAGAGCTTATCAAAATCTTACGAAGGATATATTAATGTTAAAGGGGACCGGGTGAACGATGACCCGAGGAAATTGACCACGACCTTTACAGTCTTTTGTTATTTACATTAAAACTGACGATGTCTGGATTGGCTTTGAAGTGGTTAAGGAATTTAATTACTCTCTCAGTGATATTTTTTCTACATTTTTTATTAGATTTTGCTTGTTTTGTCCTTCCTTGCCCCGAGTTGGCGTATTTTATCATCATCCTCCGTTTAACAAAGGCAATGATAATTTTTTCGAGTTGAACAAAAAATGAAAATTAAAAGTTTCTTTGTTATTTAGGGACTTAGACAGTTTCTTTTCTTTCACTTATGGTGTTTTTGAGTTATTAGGGTTTTTTTCTTTTTAAATGGGGGTTAAAGGAGGTTTCTGAAGGGTATATTATTATGGGCTCAGTGTAAATCATATTCTTGTGTTACTTTCTCATTAAAATTGAATTAATTATAAATCTTTTGAAGAGAGTAAAAATAAAATTCCATTGAAATTAGTTCATTAATTAAATAATTTTTCATGTGAAAGCTTAAACCACAATCACTGAAATCTTCTTACATTGTCGTTATTAAACTTACTTCAAGCGACAATTAATTTGATTAGTTTTTACTTGAAATGGAAACCTTGGAAACGTTCTATTGAATTACCATAACAAGATTACTATTTTTGAATTAAATTTACATTATACTTATTGTGTTACTTTCTATGGAAATAATGGTTTCTAGTTTAGATTCCTCTGGCTTTATTCTATGTAATTTTGTATCTGGTAAAACGGAAAAGGACTTATATGAACGTAGTGTTTTTGAATATTGTTAGTTAGCTCAGGACTCTGCATTGTGTAAAAACTTTACCTTTGAATTTTCAGAATATTTCAGCTTGTGTAAAACAATAAATATCATACAAATATTTAAAACATGAATAAATAAATAATACATTTTACATAACAATGAATAATATTATTATGAATAGAAATTATTGGAAATATATGTATGGAAAATTCTACAGTGTCAGAAGTACATAGCTTACCACAAGCTTACTGCAATTGTTAATGCATGTAGCAATAAATACCATCAATAATTAAAACAAAAAAGTGTTTATTGTTTTTTGTTGGGAGTAAACAACAAAAAAATAAACTATTAATGAATGGTTTTTTTTTAAATTTAATTATAAAATTTCTCGATTAACAGCCTCTGGCCCATCCTCAATTCGTGCAATATATTAGGAACCATGAAAATCACATTAGGAAACTAAAAACTAAACTAAATCACACAACGAGTTAAAAGTGACTCAAGGTGTAGCAGTGATATTAAGGAATATTTGCTTCTTATGTGCTTACCAGCTTGCTTAGAATCGTCAGACTGGAAGGAGAGAGTGCTAGCACCTACACCAACCAACTACTACGACGTTAGGAAACATGAAGTTTAGGAAGTTAGGAACATGTACTTCCAAAATTTTGAAAGGGGATTTGTAGACCTTATTGATACCTTCAAAATTATGAATCACACTACCCTATATGATTCAAGATAACGAAATTATGCATTAAAATGTCAATTCTGAAAATGTGTGTAATAAAAATTGTAACTAAAATAAATGACAAGAAAACCAAACATCAGATACTTTTTATGACCTTTTTGAAAAGTTGATGAAAAATAGTCAATCTTTTTTCCTCAGAACGAAAATGTTTGAGATTTAAATTAAAATTTTTCATCGACTTTTCTTCATAATTTTCAAAAAAGTATCTTTTGTTTGGTTTTATTGAATCAAAAGGAGTATTTGGGTCGTTTTCGGAAGGTTTATTAAAATTGAAAGTTTTTTGAGGTACGAGGGCAGTTCAATAAACAATTGCTTCCGCATTCCGCATTTAACAATTCTCTTGGTGGAAAGAGATTCACGTCAAACGACTAAGTGGAATTGGAAACAAATGCGTATTTTGAAGGGCTTGAGAAATCGTATTACCAAAATGGCTTAGTGAAGTTAGAGAAACGCTGGACTAAGTGTATTGACCTAAAAGAGACTATGTTGAGAAATAATAAATAATAATGCCCTCTTTATATATTAAAATTATTGCTTTGTTGGCAGGTTGTAGTTCTAAGCTTTGTCTTTGATTGATTGTGTTTGGTTTTCGAATGAATTGATTTCCGCGAGAAAATCGTTCAACAATTTTCCAGCTCCAGATGGTGTCTTCTACTAAGCAGCTATCATGCCAAGCTACAAGAATCTATCCAAGATAGACAAACCATCCAGTAGAAGCTTTAAGATTCTTGAACTTAAGCAGTAACGAATCTGACTAACAGAGATGACTCAAATGAAGCAACAACAACTAAATATAAAAGGATATGTTTGGTTTTCATTGATAGTCTTACTCAGGACAACTTTGGTTCACGTCTGCCTTTGATATCCGAAGAGCAAGCATGTGGATTTTGAAAGCCAAAATCTTGAATAGCTTCATCCAAAATCTTTAAAAAACTCTAACAATATCTTGTAATTTCTATGTGAGACTTGCTTACCCCTCGTTTATAGCCTGATGAGCCTAACCCTTGAGTTTAGTTCAGACCTTTTCTACGCCTTCATATCTTTGTCTTTGACAAAAATATAGAAATTGTATAAAATTTAAAACAAAAATGTACAAATTTCATGAGGGAAGTTTATCTCATAGTAAAATCATCCAGGTATCCTCTATATTCATGTTCATATCCTCGATTAAAACATTACCAACTTCTGACATTGTTATATCAGATAGTATAGCCCAACATACTTAATCATGCTATATCCCTTGCTCCCTTGTCTTTGATCAGCGGTCATTACTTCTTCCAATTAAAATTGCTTCTCAAAAGGGAAATGACATAGACAGGTTTCGAAGCTAGACTAAAAGCCTCTTCAGGGGATGTACAACTTCTCAGAACTTTAAGGTCGATTTTTATTAAATTCATGTGCTTCGAAACTTAATGAGTGCAGAAAGTCTTTTCATATCTAGAGCTGGACACTCGCAGACCAAATTTAGAATATCTTCACAAAATTGTAGTTCTTATTGCTTAACTAACCTGTTGGCATTCCAATATTCGTTTTTCACTTTAAATTATTATCTGATTATAATCTAATTGTTAACAGTTTCCGTCCATTAAACAAAGTTGTTGTTAAACAAATTTTTGCACTTCATGATCTGTCAGCTTCGTCTGGTCCCAATAAATCTTCACATTTTCGTCTTCCAAGGATAGGCATTGTTGGATGATTTTGCACAAATTAGTGTGTCTTTCAGTGTACTCCTCATAGCATACTTCTTCCACACTTGAAATATGTTGCACAGTTTCATGAGATGCATAGCAAAGTCTATAGTATACATATCTATCACATATCTTCTGTTGTTTCTGGTTGGAATTGCAGAGTCCTGAATTGCAATTAAGAAGCTCTCTGTTTCATAAAATAAGGCTCCTGTAGACAAGCATTTGTTGCAGTGTCTTCACCAATTCTTTGAAGATTCGTAATGTGTCCACATTGAATAGGTTTTGCTTTCCAACCTTCAATTATTTTTGTCATCAGGAATGAAGTTTGTCATGGAATCTAGCATTTTGTTCTGCAGTTCCAAAGGAAACAACGACTTATCTTATATCTGCTTTAATTATGGCATCGTGTAATCGGCTTATAGTTCTTTTATCTTAAAAGTACGTACGGAGAGATGAAATTTGACGAAAATACGCTCGATGTAAATAAAACATCATCAAAAAATCACTGGAATTGCGAAACTATTGATTGCTTTCACATTGGCTTTGGTGTTAAGTTCAGTTTTAAAAATATATGTCATCCTTTTCTCGAATTCATGCAGCATACTTTTCTTCATTCTGGATACAGCAGGTGTTGTGGTTTGTGATACTCAAAGATACCATTCGTATCTGCTATTCGTCATATTTTCAAAAAAGTATATATTGTTTATTTTTATTGAATCAAAAGGAGTATTTAAAAACTTTTAGATACAAAAAATATTGTTTTTATTTTTTTTTTAAGACAAATTACCCTTCAAATCCTATTTGGCAGTTTTTCACTGATCAGATACTCGATTTAAGGGGTCGTTTTGAGATAGTTTGAGAATGTTTTTTTATGTAGGAATATTCTTAAGTTAAGCTATCGAGTCATGAAAAAAAAATATTAGATGCTTTTCATGAACATTTTCGAAAAGTTGATAAAAAATAGTAAATATATGTTTTTGTTAGAACGAAAAATGTTGAGATTTAAATTGACATTTTTCACCGACTTTTCTTCATATTTTCGAAAAANTCTATTGCTTGGTTTTATTGAATCAGAAGAAGTATTTGAAAACTTTAAATAATTTTTTTTTTAAAAGAAAAATTACCCTTCAAATCATATCTGATAGTTTTTCACTGGTTAGATACTCGATTTGAGTGGTCGTTTTCGGAAGGTTTATTAAAATTTAAAGTTTTTTTTATATATATTTTGCATCGATTCAAAAAAATCTATCTGCAAATCTGCAATCGGCATCCATTTCAATGATTATGTACTTATATAAACTGTTAAAAGGTCATTTTCAAAATGGTGCTATTCCACTTAGGTAACAGATATTCTAATTCTGTATTTATTTGGTTCCTTTAAGTGTTGCTAATAAGAAAATGTGAAGTTTTTAAAAGGAATTTTCATCACAGCCCTTTGCAGAGTAGGGGCAATAAAACAGGTAAATTTGTCCTCAAAATTCAACTTTGACTTGAAATATCTCGCGAGGCCCTTCGAGATCTAAGCATTTTTTTGTTCAAGCATTCAGATTCTGTTTGGGGTTTTATTCTGAGTAAGTCCAATCTAATTTTCACTGCACTACCATTAAAATATCTGTAAATCTATTGATGAATGTAGTTTTCGGCGAAAACCAGGAATATCAATTTTGTTATTTGCTATTATAATTTTTATTACTATTATTGTTATTATTTGTTTTTTTTTTTACCAGTTTGGGAAGTCTAACTTAATATAAAACACATTAACTATTTAACTTTAATTTAATTTTTTTCTTGTAAAATTATGGGTATTGATTATAAAAGCTTTTTATATTTCGTTATTATTTTTAGGGTTTTTTTTATATACAAAAATTGTTCGTTCTGTCTGTCTTTCTAGTACAAACTGAAATAAACAGATTTTCTATTCCTCGACACGAGATGGCGCTAGCGCTTAAGACATTCTTGAAGCTTCTATTTTAAGTATTTTTAAATTTTAGTTAAGAAAATCTTCTCTTCATTATTTTAATTTTTCTTCTTTTGTGTTATACTCCCTTAGCACTTATTACTTTATAATGGTACTTATTTATTTCATACAAATCCTACAATTATTCAAATAAAGAAAACCCTTAATTTCATAAAAATCTTCTCTTCAAAATTGTACACTAAACCCATATAATTGAAGTTCACCTAAATATAAAACCAGAATATGTGATCTACCTCTCTCAATATTCTAAACAAAATTTTCTCAGTAAAACCAAATTCAAATTTACAACAAAAAAGAGAATAATTAAATGAAATTACATATTTATTTTTCAGGTAAAATCACCAATGCAAATTGAGCAAATTATAATAACAAGATAAGTAAGTTTATTTAAATGAAAATGAAATCCCAGAAGTGTAATCGATGCAAATTATTCAATTCAATCTGTCAGGACTATTACATTCTGACTCTATAATTACTGAGTTTATCTAAAACTAGTTTTCTGTTTGTAATAACTGCTTACGATTTCTTTTCATCTCCACCACCTTTTTTTCTTGTTCAGATTGTGGAACTTGAAAACGAAAAAGGAACATTATCCTTCTCACCTTTCCGACACTTGTATTCTAAACTCCTATAAAAAAAATCAATAACCTGTTCAATGTTCACTGTTCACTTCAGAGAGGAAAATTTAATGGTTATTATATTGAAAAGGGAAAAGGAACACATTGTAATTGGATTAGAGGGATAGTCTAACTGAGTCTCACCGATTCTATATTCGAATCCATTCCTTGCAAGTCCTTGGAATTTTTATTCAGCGATTAATTTGAGTGCGGATAGGAGTTCCTTCCACAATGCATACTAATTTTAATGAACTGCTTTTTGAAATGGCTGCTTTTAAAGGATGGTTGTATTTTCCATTCTGAGTAAAGTGTTGTGTTCTTTTGCGTTTAAAAATTTATGAGCTATTTTTATTGGAAGAGGTTTTTCCTCTTTTAAGTACAATAGTCACGGAGTTCTGTCTTTATGATTCTTGATTGACGGGAATATGATATTTATTGTGAGATTTGTATCATATTTTTTTGACAATAATAATTATCTTTTCATTTGTAAAATAATATTTTTTACAATGTAAGATTTTTTGTTGTGAAATTCTTAAATATAAAGCAGATAATAACTTGGCGTTATGCCAGAATTAATTGTAATGTAAATGAGTTAATGCCACAAGTATTTTTGGACCTGAGCCAAATATACTTCATAGTAGTCCGGCTATTTATGAATGAATTCCTCTTTCTCTATCTTGATTGAGTCATGTACTACTCTTTTGATGGTTATTGTAGCTTTGGTGATGGTTGTGTAAATTTACTTTACATGGAATGATTTTGGTATGAAGAAGATTCGAAAATATTTGAGATGTTTTGAAGATGTGATATCGATGCAAAGATGGGATATTTTAATTTCAGTTATTGTTAGGTTTTTCGAAACTGGCATTTTATAAAACAAAAAGTAGAATATGATGGGAAGAATAATATATTATTATATTAATATTTGTTTATAAATCGGGAATTTCGAATGGAATTTCTTCAGAACAGGAACACCATTAATTTAAAAAATATATAACATAAATAATAGAACATTCAAAAAAATACAAATCATAAAAAACAAAAACTAACATTTCTTTACCTTTAGCAACATAATAAATATTCTTAATAATTAAAACCAAAAATTACAACTACTTAAAAAACACATGAAAAAAAAGATCAAGCTAAATATAAAAACATAAAAGAAATAATTTTAATAAATGGGTAATAACAAATAATCTAAAATTTATAAACAATGTATTATTAAAAGAATAAAACACTACAACAAACCAAATCAAAAATAAATAAAATTTTATTACAAATAAAAAACTATTAGACATTAAGAAAATATATAATAATACAAAATATATTTTACTATGCAAAATCATAAGAATACAAAAAAATTTAAGAAATTAATGCGCTTCATGCAATTAAAACATCAAGATAGTTTTAAAAATTAAAAAAGATGATGGAAAGTTAAATTCATATATTTAAAAATTAAACAAATATTTTACAACAAGCTCAAGATTATTAATATTTTAATAAATTCGTCACATTCTATTTTACAATAAATAAATAAAATTTGTAAAAAAAAAGAAAATCAAAAATTAAAATTTAAACATTATTTTAAAACAATAAGAAAAAAAAACAAAATAAATAAAAAATAT
The DNA here is from genome assembly GCA_001015175.1 of Megaselia abdita. Taxonomy (NCBI): domain Eukaryota; kingdom Metazoa; phylum Arthropoda; class Insecta; order Diptera; family Phoridae; genus Megaselia; species Megaselia abdita. The sequence continues at coordinate 11,298 of JXPG01031469.1, forward strand.
AAAAATAGAAATAAAAACTAAAATTATGGAAGAACATTTTAAGTTATAAATAAAATTGTAAAGTAAAAATAATAATTGTTAATATAATGCCTAAGCTTCTAGATTATGTTGACAATGCTTGAAGTAATATTGCATATATTTCTTTTTTATTTTAGACAATATTATTATTATTTTATTAAGACAATAATATACTGAGATTTGTTTGTTCTTAATATGCGTTAAAGTACACTGAGAACAAAATAGACACACTGAGGCAGAATAAACACATTTATACATATTTGAATGTGTAAGTTACTCATAGAAATATGTGCAATGCTGACAACATATAAAATAAAATGTATGAAGCATGAACAGAATATGTACTGTACAAATAAATTATCTGACATGCTCAATACAATAAGAATTTTCCTGATCATTAAATGTGTAGCACACTTATTTAGAGTGTAGAATATTCATCAAACAAAATATATGAATGAAATTACAATTTTTAAATATGTCCTATTGCAGTACAATAAAATGTGTAGGTTACATTATTTCGTTTTTGAAGTTACAATTCAAACAAAACAGAACATTCCAAGAAGGAAACTCCATAAGCGAGTAATTCACGCGTAAAGTTCCCCTGTTTAAATTCGAAAAAATATTACTTACGCCTTGATTATCTTTTCGTTTTCTGTCAAAACAAAGAAACCCTACTTTTTGTTTTTAAAAATTCTTTTTGTTTTTAAAAATTCTTTTTGTTTTTATAGATTTTCGCTGACATGGCGATAAGTTTGAATACTTAATTACACCAACACCGATAAATGCATGTTTACGCGTCGATTGATCACTGTTAAAAATCGGGGTGTTAAATTTACACGTTTGAGGTGTACATATAGCATTACACCTCT
>JXPG01031481.1:530-12822 GCA_001015175.1 Megaselia abdita
AGATTTTGAATCGACAGAGGGAGCGGTTCGTTAAATCATCATATGTATGTATGTATGTATGATAAGTTCATTGCTGTTCATCGGTTCATGTTCAATACCAGAAATTTTAAAGGATCTAAGTGCAGCTGGAAAAAAACCACATATTTACGAAGCATTCTGAAGGAAATGAAGATATTCAAGGCAAATCAAAAAACGAAATATCAAACCACACCCAAACAAATAAGCAAATATTGGAAAATAAATTTATTTAAAAAATAAGGAAAATACAAAGTTTAATATCATTGGTTCTGCTTAGTCATTACAAGTATTTATATGATTATTAGCAAGAGAATAGTGGTCTAATCTAATGTTATTATATAATGGTGTAGCAGTGATATTAAGGAAAGTTTGCTTCCAGCTGCTCTTATACATCAGTGTTGTTAGTTTTCCCTCTATCTCTGAATAGAGTCAGTTTGTTTCATCAACATCGAAACGAAGAGGGTCAGGTAGTATATCCGACTCACACGAAAGAAAATTTCTTACGAAAAATGAGGATTGAACTCAGAATCGTCAGAAAGGCGAGAGTGCTAGCACCTACACCAACCAACTGCCTTGTTATTATGGATCTCTGAAGAAAAAAATAAGTAAGTAATATTCATTAGTGTTGTTCAAAATTACCTTTAATTAAGTAGAAAACAAGATTGGTTGCTTGAAGTTAGTTGAGTGAAGTTAGCATTTTATTTTCATTTGATTGTGTGAAGTTTGCTGGAGTAGTTTAGTGAAGTAAGTTACAACAGTGGAGTGAAGTTAGCATTTTAAATGGGACCAGTTTCAAAATCTTACTCGAACTCAGAATCGTCAGAAACAGGGAACAGTTTTTGGAGGGGTAAAAATTTGTTTAAACTCACTAAAAAAATCATGTCCTCTCTTTTACCCCTCCAAAAATTGTTCCCACCACTTGGAGCGAGATTTTAAAACTGTTCCCACTTAAAACGTTAACTTCACTCAACTAGAAATTCATTGAGCTCATATATTTTTGACATTTCTATGACTGACTTGCATTATCTAAAACTGTTTTCTTTTCAGATCCTGCAGGAGCTAATCCTCAACAATGTCAACTATTCAAAGTATCTCTTCTCCACATCAGCTTGAATTTGAATTCTAAACCATTTTTTACTAATTCACAATATATTGCTCTTTATACAAAATTATATTAGCATTGTTATTATTTGGGTGGTTTTGGGGTTTATTTTAATGATAATTATATTTTTCATAAGAATAAAAATATGGTAAGTAAAGAAAACATTTAGCTAGAATAATTAAGATTTTACATTGATCAAAATCAAAAAGATTGAGGGTTTTAAAATGTATAATTAAAAAAAAAATTGTTATTAATTACATATTAATGTGTGATTCTTGCCTTAGCTTAGATGGTTGATGTTTAGGCTGCACTTTACAACTTAAAGTTATTGTCCTTTTTCTGTATATTTTTAGTGTTTGTTTGTTGTTGAAAAAAATATGTTTATGTGCTCGTTTTGTCCCTTTATCTGTCGTAAACCTTTTGCAAAGAAAATTTGAACTGGTTGAACTTGTCCGATATTGTCATGAAAGATCTATCTTACTATTTGTCATTAACAGAATTTTGAATCTTTGACACCAGATGGCGCTAGCGCCTAAATTCTAGAAGCTTCCATTTTCAGTTTTTTTTTTTTAATTTTTGTTAATCAGATCATATCCGATTTTCAAGTTGAATACCGCGATTTAAAGTTACTGATGAGACCGTCAAATTCGAATTATTACTTTTAAAAATGTATGCAGTGGCGTGAGAGGCGAAAAATGGGCTATAAAAATTACATTTTAGGATCGTGTGATACATCATTTTGAAGGTACAAGAAAGGTCCATAATCCCTCATCAAAATTTTGAAAATACAATATATTAAAATTAGCTATTTTATTATATACTATTCAATACTGATTCTTCCTATTTCCAGCGGAGTAGTAAAAATCAACAATTATTTATGAACTCTTTCACATATTAATGAAATTTAAAAAAATAAATAAGCTTATTGGAATGATAAGTGAAAAAAAATCCAACAACCGCCGGAACTGCTGAACAAATTTTTTTGTTTCGTTTTCAGAAATGTATATTAGTTTTATTTGTTAATTTGCGGTTGAAGTTGAATTATAATTGAATCGTATTTGAATTTATGCTTTTATATAGTATATAGTTAACTAATAGTAATTATACAAAAAGTTATTTTAATCAAAATATTATTACGAAAATATAATTAATTGATGAGGATTATTATGAAATGAAAAAAAAGTAACCAAACTAAATTAAATTGGAATCATTTAAAAAATGATTTTTTGCGTCCAATGTTTTTATACAATATTTTTTGCGAATTCAATAATTAATTACAAAATTAAATTGCATTCGGTTCAAATTACTTAGAATTCATTTTTTATAAAATTTTATTATTTCTTTTAATGTTATTCAAAATTCTTCAAATCTTTGAAAGCACGAGCATTTTTGTTTAAAATTCCTTAGCCATATGGAATTTTCAGTATGAAAATAATTTTGAATGAAAGAAAGTATTTAAGGATATTCAATGGTCTAAATATTATATAATTATACTTAATATAATCTTGGAAACTAAACATTAAGGAAGCTTTTAGCTGTTCTAAGTTTTTTCCCCTTAAGATTTTTTCAAAAATATGAAAATTTTAAAATATTGTGTTTTTTTTATGGAAATGTCTTAATTTATTAAAATAAAACATTTTGTAGAAGAAAAATCTGATTTAAAAATAAATTTCACGAAAATTATTTTTTTGACAACAAAATTTGACAGTGGTACCCCTTGCAATTTTTTTCAAAAATATGAAATTTTTTGAAAATTGTATTTTTTTTATGGAATTGTCTTAATTTATTAAAATAAAACATTTTGTAAAAGAAAAATCTGATTAAAAAAGCAATTTCAAGATAAATATTTTTTTGATAACAAAAATTAACAGTATTTGAAAATATTGTTTTTTTTTATGGAAATGTTTTAATTTATTAATATAAAATATTATGTAAAAGAAAAGTCTGATTGAAAAAGCAATTTCACATAAATTATTTTTTTTACCCAAAAAAATAATTTTTTTTTCTGCTTTTTTCAAAAATGTGTAAAGTTTAAAATATTGCTTTTTTATGGAAATGTTTTAATTTATTAATATAAAATATTTTGTAAAAGAAAAGTCTGATTGAAAAAGCAATTTCACGAAAATTATTTGTTTACCCAAAAAATTAGAGTTATTTTTTGTTTCGAAAATGTGAAAGCTTTAAAATATTGTAATTTTTTATGGAAAAGTTTAAATTTATTAAAATAAAACATTTTGTAGAAGAAAAATCTGATTTAAAAATAAATTTCACGAAAATTATTTTTTTGACAACAAAATTTGACAGTGGTACCCCTTGCAATTTTTTTCAAAAATATGAAATTTTTTGAAAATTGTATTTTTTTTATGGAATTGTCTTAATTTATTAAAATAAAACATTTTGTAAAAGAAAAATCTGATTAAAAAAGCAATTTCAAGATAAATATTTTTTTGATAACAAAAATTAACAGTATTTGAAAATATTGTTTTTTTTTATGGAAATGTTTTAATTTATTAATATAAAATATTATGTAAAAGAAAAGTCTGATTGAAAAAGCAATTTCACATAAATTATTTTTTTTACCCAAAAAAATAATTTTTTTTTCTGCTTTTTTCAAAAATGTGTAAAGTTTAAAATATTGCTTTTTTATGGAAATGTTTTAATTTATTAATATAAAATATTTTGTAAAAGAAAAGTCTGATTGAAAAAGCAATTTCACGAAAATTATTTGTTTACCCAAAAAATTAGAGTTATTTTTTGTTTCGAAAATGTGAAAGCTTTAAAATATTGTAATTTTTTATGGAAAAGTTTAAATTTATTAAAATAAAACATTTTGTAGAAGAAAAATCAGATTTAAAAAGAAATTTCACGAAAATTATTTTTTGACCAAAAAATTTGAAAGACAGATTTTTTCAAAAATATGAAAATTTTAAAATATTATTTTTTTTATGGAAATGTCTTAATTTATTAAAATAACACATTTTGTAGAAGAAAAATCTGATTAAAAAAGCAATTTGACGAAACTTATTTTTTTGACAACAAAATTGCAATTTTTTTCAAGAATATGAACATTTTTGAAAATTGTTTTTTTTTTTTATGGAATTGTCTTAATTTATTAAAATAAAACATTTTGTAAAAGAAAAATCTGATTAAAAAAGCAATTTCAAGATAAATATTTTTTTGACCAAAAGTTTTAAAATACTGGTTTTTTTTATAGAAATTCCTTTTTTTTTAAAATATTTTTTGGATTTATAGTTTTTGAAAATACTTATTTATTTACTTTCCAAATTAAATGAATGAATGAATTAATTTTCAAAAATTGTATTTGCTTTTTTTTATTTTTAAAATGTTTGATAGAATAATAATAATAATTTTTGTTAAATATTAGATTGAATTTTTAAAACTATTAAAATTTCACTAATTCGGTTGCTTTTTTGTAATATTTTCATAATTTAAAATGAAAACTTGTATTAAGTTGTATTCTTAAAAATATTCCACAAAAAATATAAATATTTCAAGCTTTACCTATTTTCTTGAAATTCCATAAAATCGTAGAACTTTAGAATAGGAGATAACTAAAAGAAACATTTCTGATAATTAAAACCTCAATCTAAAGTATACTATAGCAAGTTCCAATTTCAATTTCTGTTATAATAAATGCCCTATGGGTGAAATCCATTATGCGAGAGCAATAGTTGATGTTCACAGTTTGAAATTAGTTGATGGTTATGGCAATATTTTTAATTTGCTGATAGTTAATTGCTGGTTTAATGGCACTTTAATTAAATCGTTTCTGACTGACTATACCATATAATATTATGTGCTGCTGCAATTTTATCAAAACAATACAAAAACTGTGTTTTTATTTGCCAACCCCTCAGGAGTAATTGTTTTAAATTGTACAAACATACATTACTGATACCAAGTGACCGTCGAACATGGTTACATGGAATGATGTGTATATATTTCACATAGAGTCTGCAGAGGCCCATCATCATCAAATTTGCAGAGAATAATTTAAAAACCCCGGAGCATTTCCATTAAAGGATGGATTGATTCACTGATATGTTTGTTCGAAAGTTCTTTAAATCTGTTTCCATATCACCACAGTTTGAAGTCTCCCCGTAATGAATGATGTCTGTCGAAACAATTAAATTTTAATTAAAAGTTTCATAAGGAATCAATGAAATTCCCAAAAGTAGAAATTCTTACCCGAAAGAAGGAAAAGTTTGGAAATTCTTCACAGAAACCGTTCTTTATATTCATTAAGAAACAAATTTTAGGTTGAAAAAGTTATAATTAAAAGAAATTATATTTTCTTTGAAAAGGTTGACTGGAGGTCTTTATGTTTTTTGTCTTTTCTCGTTCATAGATTTGGATGAAGGCGTGAATTCGGAAGGGTGACAATTTTTTAATTAGCTCACAGGAAATTGACCGAAATTTTCAATTCACAGTTTCACGAAAATGTCAAATTAATAGGGTTTGTTCATTACAAAGGTTTTACTTTTATTGCATCCGTTTTCTTATTCAACCCTTTTACTCTTCTTGCATATTTTTTCTGTGTCTAGTTTTTAATGAAGGTCGAATAACCGGTGAAATTTGAATTTAAAAGGTTTTTTTATAAATATCTCGTTTATTGCATTTTTCATTGTTAATGTTAATTTAATAGCATTTTTCTTTATTTTTCAAAAGCAACATTAGGAATTAATTATGGGACTTTATGTAATTAACTGTTAATTATAATTTTCCATACTGATACTATGTATTTTTCATAGTAAATGATGGTTAATGGTCTATTAAGACTAGTAAGCTTGCGCTAAGCTACTTCTGACACTATTATTATTTCTGTTTTCTCAAACATTCGAAAGAAAAATCAACTGGAAATAAATGTATATTTTAAGATCAAATCTCATTCACGTCAATACAGTTTTTTTTATAGAATAACTTCTTGTATAAGTTTTCTACGAAAAAAGTATTCGCTGAATCCATTTCAATAATCAGAATAAAAAAACTTTTATTTCCTTTTTAATAAAACTTTATTTCTAGAAATTCTATCCCAGACAGAAATTTCTATTCTAGGTTGGGGTTAGTAAACATCTACTAAACTAACTGAAAAAATAGTAAGAGTCATCTTCTATATAGATATCTAGTACACTTCTTGCGACTATGTAACGGTCTGTTCTTCTGATTTTTCTATTAGACCTCTAGAAAAAGTATAGAAAACATTGAATAGAAGTATAATATCTTACTAGAAAATATGAGTAAATTAATTATGAGCAAAAATTACTCAAATATGAAAATTACTCAAAAAGTGGTAGTTTTAGTAAAAAAAATACTCATGTTTTAAGTCAAACAAAAAATTGTTCATATTCTAAGATTCTTTTTTTTCGACGGTACTTTTACTTTCACAGAAATTCATTACTGAACTTTCTCAGTTGTTTTTCCATTTCCATCATCTTATCCCATAGAGCCCTCAAAGGAATTCTGAAAAAAATATTCATATCAAATTTATTCTAGAATTGAACTCTTACCTTATGCCTAGAAGTTGAACACAATACACTTTACTCCATTTGGTGTTATGGATTTTTTTTGTATTTCTCCAGTTGGGTATACCTTTCTCTCTCGTGTCTTGTTCAACAAGATCTACCCATCGCTTTCGTTGTCGTCCTCTTTTACGTGTACCATTTAGTTGCATTGAGAATACTTATTTGGATCTAGCATTGTCCATCCTTGCTACATGTCCTGCCCACCGAAGACGCCTTGTTCGTCGAATCTTCTCAACTACATTCGGGTAGTTATATAGCTAGTATAACACAGGGTTGCTTCGTATCCTCCATTCACCTTCCACGCATAAGTCACCGAACATAATTCGAAGCACTTTTCTTTCAAATACAGAGGGAGCCTTCCCATGTTAGGATGTTATAGGATGTCACCTCAGAACCCAAATAGATGAAATTTTCCAAAACTTCCAGGTCGTAACTACCAATGTTGACAGTCGCTCCCACTTCGTTGTGAGTTATACTTTCGACTTGAGACCATATACTTGGGTTTTCCTCCAGTGACCCGTAGAACCACTGAATTCGCTCATCTCTGATTGGAGTGTCCTACGCTTGTTGAAAGTCGACAAAGATGTGGTGTGTATCGACTTGGAATTCATGTGTCTTTTCCATAAAATCTGCNATACTTTCGACTTGAGACCATATACTTGGGTTTTCCTCCAGTGACCCGTAGAACCACTGAATTCGCTCATCTCTGATTGGAGTGTCCTACGCTTGTTGAAAGTCGACAAAGATGTGGTGTGTATCGACTTGGAATTCATGTGTCTTTTCCATAAAATCTGCCTGAGTGTGAACAGTATATCGGAGGTCGACTTTTCGTGCATGAAACCGCATTGATATGGACCGACAATGCGTATGACGTGTGGTTTCAGGCGCTCAGCAATAATGGAAGCTCTCCTCTCTCTTTAGGACTTCCTGTTTGTTGAAAATACTATTGTATTTCTAAAAGAAGTGTAGACCTTTACTATATCTGGGTATATAGAAAAAGTTTAGAAAGAATCATCCTAGATATACTTCTAAGATTTCTACCTGGGTTTAATTAAATTAGGAAATTTCTATAAAAAAATTAAAAAAAAAATTAACTTTTTTTGGTGAAAAATTCAAAGGGGTAATTAATTAACTAAATTAAGAATGAACAATCTTTTTCCTCAAAATGGCTATAGCTAAAAAACCTACAACAATTCCATAAAATATAATCCTTTTTGAAAACACCCTCCATTAATTGATTGTGACATCTGGCGGTTAATTTGTTAAGTTTCTGAATTATCTTCATGAAAAAAGAGATGTCGCTTATGTCAACTGATGGTCATCCCATCTCCAGGCATAATTGAAAACAATCATATCGGAGGCACATATTCACCAAATTCAAGTTTCAAACCGACAACCTCGATAACCCTAGCGGTTGAGAGTGAATTATAGTTGAGTGATTTGATTGGTTATTTGAGTTTTCAGACAAACAATCCAAATTTTTGGCGCAATGGTGATTTAAGCTGCATCTTCTTATTTATTGAAATGTTAGCGGCGAATGGAAGACTTACTACGTTCTTATAGGAACACCATTTTCGTAAAATTGTTCTATTAATTTTTAAGAAATGTTTTTTTTTTTTAATTTATGTTAATTAATTTTATATTATACTATTATTTTTGTTTGTTTCAAAGACTCCAACAAATTTAATAAAAAATTTTAAAATGCAAATTTTTATATCGTTACACAAAAAATTTTAGGCTTGGAATTAAATAAATAAATCATCAATCTTTCACATTTCAAATACAAATTAATTTCACTAAGGAAAAAAATAATTTAAAAAATATGTAAATGAAAGTCTTAAATTAAAAAAGTAAATTCTTAAATATATGGAAATTCTTGTCCAATCGAGCTTTGACTAATATGTACATCAATAAAGATTAAAAACACAAAAGTAATTTTACAATAAACTTTATTATTATAAGAAATGGTATCTGTAAATATATCTATTGAAATAACATAAATACCAACAATAACTATTTAACATTTTAGAGATGGTTGAATTGTTTGTAAAAATATACGCTTTTAATGCATCTTATAATTGTATTAAGCTTAGTTATTAAGTCGGTAGTTTATTGTAGAATGACTTAAAATACAACAAGCTAATTGTAAAAAAAGTGGAGTTTGAAATTTTTGAATTTTAGATATTAAAACATTCAAAATCCTCTTTCAAACTCAAAAAAAGAAGTACACGAAAGAAGTATAGTGAAAATAAGTCAATGCTATGCGTTTTCACTTTTATAAAATGAAAGACAAATATAAAAACGAGGGTTGTTAATCAGGGATGATTAAGGGATTACATAATTCTACAGGGTGTAGATTAGTTGCGTTTAGACAGGAAAAAGATATTTAATTTCTTGAATTTAATACTAATTTTCCAAATTTTTCTTTGGAATTATTTGACTACATTTCATAACTTTAACTTCCACAGATAATTTCATATTATCAGACTGTATTCTAGATCTATAGGTTAAAATCAATTTTTATATAAGAATATTTAATATAAAAAATCCAATTATTTTTATTGATCATGCGCGTTGTAAATTCTTAAAAAATTAAAAGCAAATATAAAAAAAGTTTGAATACCTTTTTATATTATTAAGAAAACCTATATTCTTTTTAAATTAAAATAAAAAAATTCTAACAATAACTAATATATATAATAAAAAAAATATATATATAATATTATTATTATTTGCTTTTGAAGCTTAGAATGACTTATTAATTGTCCAAATTAATATGATGTTTCATTTCACTTTCGTATAAGTTTTTATACTGCAAATTATGTCAGTTTTTAAAGTTTGTAGTACAATATTTAAGCTTATTAATTATTAAATATATGATTCATTAGGTTAATGAATCGAATAATGATTTCCAAAAAATTGCGTAAAAAATGTAGCAACAATGTTATATCAGCTGAACACTTTTTTAAACCATTGAAAATTTGATATTTTTTTCTACCTAAACCTTTTCAGATACTAGAGTCCTTTTTGAACATTTCGAGAAAAATCGACGAAAAACCTATTTTTTAACTATTTTTTTTTCTTTGCTATTTGTTGTAAAAAACAACATTTTTTTTATATATAAATCTAAAAAAAATAGTGTACAATTTAGAATAGCAAGTGAACAATTAAGTAAAAAAAAAACTTTCCACCAAGACTTACAATTTTGTCGGGTTTGTTTCTATTGTCTCCAAGAAGACTAGAAGTTTGACAAATTTTGATTGGTTGGAGAGTATTGCTTGTAGGGTATATATATAGGGTCATATACTTTTTGTAGGCTCTTGATTAATTTCACCAAGGCACGGTAACACTGGAAATTTTGGTGGGAAGTTTTAAAGTTTTCCTTCTATGGTATATATAGTATTAGGTTCTTAATCTTTTAGAAACTTAAAAATAAGTTGTCAGTAAATTAATTTTTCCAACTAAGGCTACTGGAATTTCAAGTTGAATAATATGGCAAAAAAAAACTTTGCTTAACTTTTTGGTAATTTTGTGTTCAAGTAATGTTCAGTTCAGATTCTGTTTTGTAGTAAATTTTAGGATTCACATTACGGAAATAAATTAAAACGGTATACATTTTAACCTCTGCATCTTGACTGCTGGTCCTACGTCATATAATTTAAATAATCGAAGATTATCGGATGCTGGATTTATCAGCAATCTCTCCTTCCACTCTAACGATTCTAATTCCAGAAATCTTTTTAAAAATGCTTGTTAGTGCAACTAATGTGTGATTCGAACCTATGAGCGCAAACATTTGTTGTTGTTGAATTTTGTACCGGTTGATCCCCTAGGCTAGCGAATTGAAAGAATGCAGTATTTAAAAGTATCTTGTTTGAAGCCAGTGGGACTCAAACCCGGGCTAAGCCTATAGTAAATAAGTATTTTACTCATTATGACAGTGTTATACACTCAAAGAAGTGTTTATAGACATCCCATCCATAATGGCTCGATACGTAATCATGGACATGTCGCTTATAATAAAGTTTGTTTACATGTTTTCGAACCAATGAGAATTAACGAGAATTTTTGTAGCCAATGAGAAAGAAGAAGTTCAAATTGAAAACGATTTTTAACCGTCATTAGAAAGAGTAAGAAAGATATTTTTTCGATCATATTTATGGATGCTCCGTCTATGATATGGACGCTTACTCCATAATTATGAACCGAGCCGTGGCTGTCCATATTATGGTTGTCATAACCATGAGTTGGATGCAGTTAACAAAATTATAATCACAACATCCATATATGATTATAATATCCATAATTTTGGGTACGACATCCACCAAAAATTCATATCATTTCTTTGAGTGTAGGACAGTTGGTATATCTCAGTCAAAATTTGAAATACATTCAACTTACATATATCAAATTAAAGGTCTAAGTCAAAGCTTTAATTAGAGCTATAAATTTATGCACGGTTCAAAGTTGTGTCAAAACCTTTAAAAAATCAAATTTTTGATCGCAGCAATTTTTAGGATAAACGCGCTATTACAGGTCATTTTTTATGCTTGGATTTAAAAAAAAAACAGAATCTTCTCAAACCTGTTTTTCCATGAGATACATCGATATTAGTGGAGCAATATAACATTAGCTGATATCTTTTAAAATTTTGAAGCTATATGCTTTTGCAATATATACAATTAAAAACTTTTATCAATTTTTAACATGAGTAAAAATACAAGTTAAAAAAATATAGCACAAAAGAAAAAGTTTTAAAAAATAAAAAAAAATATGAACATTGCGGAGAGTACTAGGAGTATATAAATCAATGTTCGGTAAGAAGAAATTTACATTGGGAACAAATTTGAGTTGAGTTTTGATCGACAAAACTAATTATAATAATAAGTAATAACTCTATGAAAGATTCCGACCTAATATTGTAACAGGTAAATTCTAAAATGTTGATCTCAAAATAGTAAACACAAATTTAAGCAAATAACATCAAAATATATAATGTTACTAGAAAGTAAAAATAAAACAAAAACTTTTATCTGAAATTAAAGAACGAAAACATATATAAATTAAAGTATTTTGAAATTTGATATTTGTTTGTTGTTAAAATATATTTAAACCTAAAAAATATGCCACACACAAAAATGTATCAAAATTATTGATTTCCAGATACTTAATTCATCATCGTTGGTGCTAGCGCACTCTCGCTTCCAGTCTGACGATTCTGAGTTCGATCCTCATCAACATCGATCTTGTGAGTCGGATATACTACTCGATGTTGATGAAATAAAAGGGTACCTCTAATACACTCGCTAAAATAGCAGACAACTCATCACTGACTCTATTCAGAGGTCGAGGGATAACTAACAACACTGATGTTTAAGAGCAGCTGGTAAACACATAGGAAGCAAACATTCCTCAATATGACTGCTACATCTTGAGTCACCTTTGGCTCGTTGTGTGATTTAGTTTTATTTTTTAAGTATTTATTTTTAATATTAGGTCTGAAGGATTTTATAAGTAATTATTTATTTTATTTTGCACCTTTGTACTTGTTGTAAAATATTTTTTTATATGTTTGATTACATTTATTCTTTGCGGGTTCTTGGATAAATCTTATTGATTTTATAACATT
>JXPG01031493.1:603-17184 GCA_001015175.1 Megaselia abdita
ATTATAAATAATTTTTAAAATACTTTAATATAAAGAGTAAGTTTAATTAAAAACAACACTGCAGGAGAATCTTCGTGAAAATAAAACAAATTAGAATTAATCGAAAGAGTAAAATTTTTCTTAACATATAAAATACTCTTTTTTTTCCACAGCTGTACATTACACATTAAAAAGTACACAAAATCTTGGTATACATTTTAGATTTTTTAAAAATTTTCTAATTTAAGTGCAATTTTATTTAAGAACATTTTTTTAAATTCCGAAAACTTAGATTTTTTTTATATATTTTAGTTGTTTTTATGCTTTATTCGTAATTTAAGCACTAAATTTGTATAGATTATATTGAAGGAAAATGAGGGCTCTAAAGTGCTTAAAAAGGCTTATTTTACCCTCTGCATTTCTTGTACGAACCCTGTAAGAAATTGACTATAAATGAAGAAATTAAAGGTGAATTATAGAATGTTGAAAAAATATATAGACCATAACAAAAAACAATAATTTATGACTAAATTTGTAGATAAATATTTGGTGTTTCAAAAGTCTTTTTTAAAATTTTTAATACAAACTTTTGATTGTTAAAGTTAATTATTAAAACGAAAATGTCATTTCCGAAATATTGTTGAAATTGCAATCTCTAAATTCAGATTCAATTTTTAAAACTGGTAAAATTTTAAAAGTTTCACTATAATGGAAAAATAATGCAAAGTTGAATACATTACTAAAGATGGTTTCTGTACATTAGGTTTTAAGTCAGACATTGTATAAAATTAATTTTTGAAAAAGATTTTACATTTGTTGAACAAATCAACACATTTATTAGGAATAAAATTAAATAATACAATTTAAAGAGTAAATTATGAAAGTTTCACTATTAATTTTTTTTTTATCAACAAGGTTAAAAATGTTTACTTTGAAACTTTTGTATGAACTCTTATATGAATCGAAAAATATCTGTAAGCACAAAAAGTAATGCCAAGGAGAATACATTACCTAAAAATATTTCGTAACATAGGCTTATTTTTAACTTGATGAGCTTTGTGTGAACTTTAAATATTATTTAAAGATTTACCATGCATTTTCTCCATTGACGCCAGTCCATTTTGTCGTCAATACTAATGTTAGTTCCAGAAAGTTTGTTTGTCCTTCTCAAGAAAATTTTGCCTTCAAAAATAATTTAATATTGAAAAAAAGTAACTTAAAGAAAGAAGACAATATTTTTTTAAACTGCTTTTCAAATGTTTATTTAAATAAAAAGATTACATCTTGTATTAATATTAAAAATTTAAATTAAAAAGTGTAAACTTATAAGTAAGATTCAATAGTTTTAGTTATTATATGACAGTTCTATCCCTTCATACATATAGTTTAACAACCAATCATTTAAAAAAATATACTAACAATCTGCATGTCTAACATATTGAAAATAATGAAAAGCAAATATAAAAAGATCCTCCTATTTTTAGTTTAAGCCTTTCCCAGCTCTTCCTGGTGAAGATGCTCCTGAACCACATTTCTTCTACGTCTCTGCGGATAGTGTACGACCCGACACTTCACGACCAACTTCTGTCGAAACAGTCGAAGACGGTACTACAATTTATGTAAGTCTTAATGTGAAAACAATGAAAACCACTCTTTTATATAACAAATAAAAACCCAAAACAGGACGACAACTCAGCCAGATCAGCTTTATCACCCATCATGATGACCATGTTGAAAGAGAACACCTATCGGATATCATCGTCATCCCCTAATCGACCATCATATAATCATGTTTCCTCCACTAATTCCCAGAATACTCCCACTAGAAAATCACCTATAAAATCGTCAACGCCCAAGGAAAAATCCCCTCCCAAAAAACCCGCCTCTTCCTTACCTGTTCCTAAAGTCCCTATCATCAGTCCCAGTAAGTTAATTCCTGCGAGAAGACTTTCTCGATTAAACTCAACAATACCGAAAGCGATGCGTCAAATGATTCCGAAAATGGCAGCAAAAGCTTTGAACAAATCGGCGGACAGTTCTAATATAAAATGCGATGTTTGTCATTTATCGGGAACCCATCAAAATATTGTTATGTGAGTGAGAGTTTTACCGGGCTTTCTAGATTGTTTTGACTTTTTCGTTTTCGAACGATATTTTAGGTGTGACGAATGCAAGAAGAACTACCACTTCAACTGTTTGGATCCTCCTCTAACGAAAACACCGAAAAGACGAGGCTATTCTTGGCACTGCGCGGATTGTGATCCTACGGTAGGTTTTTTTATTATAAAAACGCGAATATTAGTCTTAGGCATGGATTTTACGTTTTTCTTTATATAAGTTTTTTTTTGTATCGGAATATGATTGAGCCGTCGGGGTTTTTGGGTATTTCAACTGTGATTTTTTTTATCATAATCATTTTAACATTTCCATTAAAACATTTTCAAAATTTTTGGTGTTCAGATAAAGCTTACATTTGGACAGTCACAAAGTGTGAATCGTCGAGTGTCTCATACATAATTTATAAAAGAACGGAAAATGAAACACATTTTTAAATAAAATAAGAATAAAACTTTATAGTTGAAAATTAATAACTCTTATGCATTTTCAAAGAAACAAAAGGGATTACAAATTAAAACTTTTTTTTTTATTTAGAAAACTTATTAAATTTTCAAGAGCTTTATATGTGAAAAAGTAAGTTTTTTTTTAATCGCAAAATCATCCTTTTTTCAAATAAATGAAAATAAGTGAAAAATTATACATAAAGCTAAATTTCGGTGATATTTACCAAAAATCGAGAGTAAAAAAGAAATGTTCGATACATTAAAAAAAAAAAAAATACTTTTATTAATTTAGGTTATGAATCTTTGAAACTTAAAAAAATATCTATTTTTGTAAAAATACACCTTGGTACGGTTGTGGCTGTAAAAATTGACATTTTTGAAAAATGATAAGATATTTTTTGACCATTAGCTTTCAGTAAAAGGGTTAAACACTATGTTTTCCTTTTATCTCTACTCTGAAGGTTACCACTCAACGGATAACCCTAGTGATTAGCTCTTTTACCTACAATCTAGAGAAAAAGTCACTAATTAAAAATAAATATTCCCATTCAAAGAAAACTGAAATTTCTTTTTTTGAAAAAAAATTAAATAAAGGTAAGTACTTAAGTTTTTTAAAATATGAACATTTTAAAATGTCGGTTTTTATTATGGAAATGTCTTAATTTACTAAAATAATACATTTTGTAGAAGAAAAATCTGATTAATAAAACAATTTCACGTAACTTATTTTTTTTACAAAAAAATTTGACAATTTTTGCAAAAATGCGAAAATTAAAAAAAAATGTACACAAGAAAAATCAGATTAGAAAATTACTTTCACGAAACTTATTTTTTTGACCAACAAATTTGACAGTGGTACACCTTATAATTTTTTCTAAAATATGAAAATTTTAAAATATTGGTTTTTATTATGGAAATGTCTTAATTTACACAAATAAAACCTTTTCTAGAAGAAAAATCTGATTAAAAAAGCAATTTCACAAAGCTTATTTCTTGACCAATTTTTTTTTTTCAAAAATGTGAAAATTTGCAAAAGTTTGGTTTTTGTCTTATATTACTCAAATAAAACATTTTGTAGAAGAAAAATCTGATTAAAAANATTTACACAAATAAAACCTTTTCTAGAAGAAAAATCTGATTAAAAAAGCAATTTCACAAAGCTTATTTCTTGACCAATTTTTTTTTTCAAAAATGTGAAAATTTGCAATAATGGATTTTTGTATGGACATTTTTTTATTTACGAAAAAAAAATCATTTTGTAGAATAAAAGTTTGATTAAAAAATCAATTTCACGAAAATTGTATTTTTTACTTAAAAAATTTACAGTGGTACTCCTTTGTATTTTTCTTTTCAAAAATATGAAAATTTTAAAATATTGGATTTTTTACGGAATTGTCTTAATTTATGTAAGTAACACTTTGTAGAATAAAAAGTTAATTTCACGAAAATTATATTTTTTATCAAACGTTTTACAATGATTTGATTTTTTTCAAAAATATGAAAATTTTAAAATATCGGTTTTATTATGGAATTGTCTCAAGTTACACAAAGAAACGCTTTTATAGAAGAAAAAATTGATTAAAAAAGAAAATTTTAAAATATTGGACTTTTTTATGGAAATATTATAATTTACTCAAATAAAACATTTTGAAGAAAAAAATCTGATAAAAAAAGCAATTTCACGAAAAAAAAAATGTTGACCCAAAAACTTTAAATTTTTTTCTAATTTTTTTTTTCTAAAATACATTTTAAAATACCGGTTTTTATTATGGAAGTGTCTTAATTTACACAAATGAAACTATTTCTGTTTTAAGTCGCTTCCAGAAACGACATAAACCTTGAAAACAAATGTCAGCTTTATGTCTTTTTTCACACCGACTTTGCCCCAGAATTAAGTGTTTGTTTTAATGTCACGACTTTCTGATTATATTACTCAAAAAAGTATTTTCATTATTGAAATTGTGACTTAGAGCAAAAATCTACAAAGTATTCTGCATCAGATTCTGTCTCACACTGCGAAATAACATCTTCGACTTATATTCTGAATTTGGGACTTGTTCTCAGAATTTTTTCGGGTCTTATTGCGAAANCCAGGTCTTTAGAAAAATTTAAGCATAGTTTTAAGTCTATGAATGAATCACAGAAAAAAAAAATACTATAGAACAAAATGTTGTTCAAACTGTTCTATAATTAACTTTTAATTATGAAAAAACCGCGAGGACGATACATACTTACCCAATGGCAATTTCTCCTCCAGTAGCTTCAGTGCTTTACCCACACGTCCACTATTTATTGGGAGAAAAAGTCCCGACGATAGAAGAACAACAACGTCATCGTAGGCTACCACCTGAGCTCTGCACTGAAAACACGAAATGTGTACCCTACATATTTTATTGTACTGCAATAGGACATATTTAAAATGTAATATTTTTTTTTACATTTTTCGTTTGATGAATATTCTACCCACAAAATAAGTGAGATACACATTTTAATGAGTTATTTATTTTATTTTAATGTGTTCCTCAATCTTCAGATTCACTTCGTTGACTAGCAGCCGAATTATAGGAAGGAGACAGCACTCCTCCTTGGCAAATCTGATCACATACCTTACCAGCTAGCTGTCAGAATTGATGACTATGGTAGTACCCATGGTTTATATCCAGTTACAAACTGTAACACCATTCTTCTCTAATATATCCTCTCTAAAGACTTCTTCTGCGTCGAAATCCGGTAAAGTACCCTAAGAACGAATAAGGATTTGCTGATAGGTCTGTAGTCCTTGGCTTTGGAGGATTTTACTAATGACATTCTTAGGGAGTTCCACCGAGGACTCTCGATATGTCCTTTTCAATAGTACTATAGTTATAGATTCATCTGATCTATAAATCTTACCATGCCTTGTTCATTCTTCTTAGAACCACTGGATTTTGCATTGTTTACATTCACCCTTTTATCCTCGTGTTTAATTTTTGAAGCACAAAAAAATACTGAGAACCTATTTAAAAAATCTTAAAATATTTCATAGAAGTTTCATTCTAAGGGGGTTTTTTAATATGACAAATTTTTCCAGTGTATCTTAAAAATTGATAATTTTGAGTACAATTATTTTTGTAGAGATAACAAAAGGTTAAGTGTTTTCTTAGTCATCCATTTACAGTGACTTTACATATCGAACGGTAATTTTGTTATAAACTGAAATATTATTTGAATGTCTTAAACAAATATAGTTACAAAAAAAAATAAAATTAAAAATCTTTCTTTACAGGACACGGAGAATTGATTGTACAAAAACCTACATAATTAATAGTCAATGCAAACAACCGATCGATGATGATTTCGAAAAAAAAAAATTCCAAGTTCCTCTTAAAATTAACTTAATTTTTCCAGTAATTTATAGCCTATTTTATGTTTTTTAATTACAAAACTTCAATTTCCGAGTGTTGCTAGTTCAACTGGCGATTTTGTATTCAGAATCTTCTTATATTCTATCAATAACACACCAAGACCAATTTGTATTATAAAATCCTAAAATCCAACAACATTATAAATAACAGTTATAAAGTGTTTATTTCGTTAACAAAAGAAAGCAAAACAAAATAGTAAAGATGAATATTTTGTAAAATATTGAGGACAGGCACAAAATTCAAAAAAACACTCATTAAACGTAACATTTTCATTTAATTTTAAGTTTTCGTTTAAGAGGATTGATAATTTCAATAGACTAAGGCTTTAGGTTTAAGGTACTATATATAAGAATTGAAAAATTCAACACAATTTCAATAAAATGTACATTTTTATTCCATTTTTGTGGTCTCTTGCTTTTTTTAAAGTTTATGGGGAATTTATCTAAATTATTTGAGATGGTAAGAGGTTCAAAGATTCTAGGTGGCTAATTTTTTTTAGACGGAAGTTGGATTTTCTAGGCCCCTGCTTTCAGAAATTCCAAAAAGTAATGATGGGGGTTTGGGTGTTTCATCAGTACCTTTAAAACGCGAAATCAAACTTAAAAATCGGATAAGATTTTCTTAATAAACAATTTAAAATACTTAAAACTGAAACTTCTAGAATTTTTGCGGTAGCGCCATCTGGTGTCGACCAATCATACTTCAAAAATAAAATGAAAAGAAAAAGGATGTTTTTTTTAAACAAATTGGTCCTTCGATAAAAACTGAACCTACAACTTAAAACAAAACTGTTAACGGAAAATAACGTTCAAGGAAATCATACCAAAAAGAAAAACAATGGGTTTCGCAGCATTGATAAAATAAAATCGCAGCAGCGAATTGAAGAATTTACACCCCTTGATCTTCAAAAGAGAAGTTGCGTATAGTGAAATCAAGCGAAACCTGATCACCTTTTGGGATTTTCGAAAGAGAATTTCGATCACAACTTGAACTACACAACTGCAAACTTTGATGCTGAAGAGCTGATAGCTATTTGTACTCTTTTACAAATACCACCATCTCAAAATTTGTATGAAGACGGGAAGGCGATCATAAATAAACTCACTGTTGTACTGTTCAAGCAGTTCAATATCAACGGCAGCAATTCCACCAACAGAAGTAACTTATTCAAGCTCTGATATAGAGAAGATGCAGTCATCAACGCTGAACATAGAAGAACAGTCTATCAAGATTCACAGCATGAAAACTAAGCGCATCGACTTGGATGAAGAACAATTAAACTATGCAGAAAATTCCAAAGAGTTCGCGCGTTGGTAAGAAAATTTTGATATTATAAAAGCGTGTTAGTCTCGAAGAAAACAGAAAGCTTAAACTATTAGAGGATAGAAAGTTGTTAGATATAACAAGCAGTCATGTCGATAGTTCTATTTCTGAAAACAAAAACACAGACCTAAACACACTTTTTTTTGAAAACACCACAAAATCTAAAGCTTTCCAACTTCGACGGCTCTTCCTGTTTGGACTTCCATTACTTCGTGAACCAATACAATTCTTCCGCAAAAAAATACAAACTCTCGTATTTGGATAATCTTATTCGACTAAATAAGTATCTAAAAAGAGAAGCTAGTCTAAAAGTTGAACTACTTTTAAAATCATCGAAAGATCCTTCTTCTATTATGAAAATACTAACAACTCATTATGGAGGCGAAGATCGCATCTTAAAAGAAATTGTATAAAAAACCCACGAATTAAAAAAAGTAACTTCTTTAGAGCATTTCAAAGTGTTTTACTGCAAGTTGCAAAATATTTCCTCCGTAATTTCTGAAATGGACGAAACTATTATCGATGCTCAACGGTTGCTTTCAATCTTCATTGAGAAACTACCTGACCATTTCATCGCGCAATGAGCAAACTTCTTAATTTCAAAAAAATTAACATTGAAAACAACGACATTGAACACATTCACTCAATGGATAAATTACATATCAGAAATAGTTTCCGAAGTCAACTTTTACAATACCGTCAAAGAAATTAACTATGGCAGATTGTAAGTGCTTGTAGTAAAATAAAATCCAAGGCTGTTAAAGATGATAAACACTCTGACAACGATAATAATTCCAAGTCAACGTCACACAGAACATGTAAATTTACTTTTACCTCAAAGCTAAATTCAAAAAACCTTTTTTTGAGCTATAAATTTAATTTTTTATAATTTGTTTGGGTTTGTTCGATTTACAGTTTCTTTCGAAGAGACCTAGACATTAAAAAAATCAATCCAAAAGTTAAGAGGACATTCCGATCCTGATATTTTATTCATATATGGTTGACAGTATTTGGGTATTTTCTTTTAAACACTCCAACATTTTAAACTATTTTCTTCTTTTTCTGTTGCACTTTGGTTTCACATAATTGGCCTTGTAAGAGAAAACACAAAAACTTACATTATTTTGTAAAGATAACAAAAAGATAAATCAGATGACAACTTCTCTTCTAGTAAAATTTCAGTTATGTTTCTTACAACATTGAACAATGTAGTTAATTAAAAAAGCTTGATAGAAAAATCTTGTTATTTTACAAGAGGCACAGAGGGAGATTTCATTCCTAATCAAAGCACACGCTAAATCTAAACTCTAATTAATTAACCACTCTAATGAAGGGCTCCAAATATTTACTTAAATTTCTCAAAATTCTTTGTCGGTCTACTTAATTTGATTAAAATATTGTGATTTTGATTATAGAAAAATGCATTAATTATTTCTTATGTCTGTTAAGCACAGAGTTATTCAACGCCCACTTTGAAGATAACAGATAATATACAATTTCATCAGAACCACACTTTCACACTAAATAAAAAACAACCGATAACAATCGATTATCTACAATGACGATATGAGACCAAGAGACCCCTTAGAAATGACTTCATACACTTTCTTTTGTAATATCTTTATTGAATTTTAATATCAGCACAGTTTACAAAGGTTTCTTGCATTCCACAACCCAAAGCTCCAGAGCCATCCTCACAAACTCCCCAATTGTTTCCTGCTTTGTAAGTCCACCTCAAGACACAATGATCGCATTTTAAGCCATTTGGAATTAAAGTGCTAACATTGATCATCCCAGTCCTTGATCCGATCGGGTACTTTTGTGCACCATCAGTAAATTTCAATTTATGCTCAGCAAAACATTCCTCCGACTCTTTTCCAAACTTGTCTAGATTACAGATTTCAAAAGAGAAATGTCCCAAATGATTGGCGGTAATCCTTGCGGCAACGTCCATTTTCTGTTGATTTACGTAGGTTTTCACTATGACTCCTTGACCGAATCTTCCTCCAAGTTCGTGTTTTCTTGGACTTGGTTCGGAGTACGAATCCCCACATAATCCACACTTTCCAGTCGATTGCAGCATCTAAGTGGCACAAAATTATTATCAATAAACAAAAGTCCATAAATCTTTTACCCAAAATCCTCCACAGTAATTTGCGTTATCGTCATAGTTCTTGGGAGCAGATACGTCGTCCCTCCATCTAGAACCCCTTCCTACAGGATCCAACAACATTCCATGGCCATCGATTTGAACAGCCAAAAATACTAAAAAACAACCGCTGAGAAGGAACTTAAGCATTGTAAGTGGTATGGTATGAAGTAAAATAACTGTCACTCAAGAAAATCGTTGGTCTTTTATATCAGTTCTTATCTTTCACTGAATCGTCAATCGCAATAATTTTTTTTTTTGCTACCCCTTTTGATCATAAAGTCATTAAGTTTTTTTATACCTCGAATCGAATTCGAGAGAAAATTAGATATAGAACAATGGCAAGTTTTTTGGAGAATAAACAAAATCTAGGGCGCGTTTGTTTTTGACTATAAATTTGAAATCAATGTTTATTATGAGCTATTATTTGTTTTCAGTTTTCGTTTTCAAATTGTTTATTTCCGCTGGAAATTAGTCGTCATCTTTATGTTTTTTTAGAAGGGTTTCACTGGAAAGGATGTGTCATAGTATTTAATCATAATGTTTCCATTTATTTTGAGAATTACAATATTATCTTGACACGTGAATTTATTCAAGCAATACACTCAGTTCTCAAGTGTTCCAAAAGTTCTAATGTTCAAGAGATAAAAGCTTTTATTGCTACTGTTTTTACACTACAGACATAATAGTTTTGCACTTGAGACACAAATGTCTTCTTTCTTAGAAATGCTAAATATATGTAAAATTAAGATAAAGGATTCTTTTAGATACTCAAGAAAAACATTAGTAGAATTTTAAAAATAAATTCTAAATTTCGATTTTGAAATAAACTGATTTCAAATCAAATTTTAAAAAAATAACTTTTATTATGGAAAAACACACTTGCATCAATCTATAAACTTTTTGATAAAAGTAAAAGTTCAACCAATATATAATATTGACGCTATGCAGAATGTTTTTATAAAGTCCAAATTTAATTACAAAAAGAATATCTATTCTTATCAGGATAAAAAATTGTTAAAACAAAATTTCAAAATTTTCATGAACAAACTTTAAAAAAAACACTATCGTTCTTTTCCGGAAATGGAAGCTTCAATAATTGGACGATTTAATTGAGCTTTGAATTTTATTTTGTGGCTGAATTTTAGACTCCAGGGAATAATGGCGATAATTAAAACGATAAAATTTTATTATAAAAGGTGTGGATAAGAACTGGTTTTACAAAAAAGTTTACCAACAACAGGATGTTTTGAACAGGATCTCAAATATATTTTACTTGTAGAGTCATTTTATTTAGTATACCAGATTAGATAGAAAACCATAATATCGAATCACAAAGATCGAATGCCAAAAGATCGAAATCAAAATGTCGAAACCAACATATCGATATCGATAATATCGGAAAACAAATAATCGAATTACAAATCATAGACTGATGAAAATATCTAAAACATAAAAACCGATTTCCATAATATCGACTTGCAAAACGTCGAAAACTAAAAGTTCGAAGAAAAATATAGAATCAGATTTTTTTTTTTTTTTAACAAAATGATATAAATAAATAAACAATTTAATATGTTTACTAATTTATAAAGTATCAAAGAAAAGATTATAAATATAACAGAAGAATAATTTTAGAGGAAATTCTTCATTATATGTTTTTAAATAATATCAGCAAACTCGATCTTCTTGTCCGAGGTCAAATGTATACCTTTGTCTAGGATTTTTTCTTTGCGTCATTTACTGATTTTCTCGCGTTTCATCGAAATCGAGGAGTTAATCACTAGGATTTTTAAGGAGGAAATCTGCAACATCATTTCAAGAAATCTTTCAAAATCCTTGAAAAATTACAAAATCCGAAAACTATAATTACAACATTGTAAGGTTATTTACAAAATCTAATCAATCTTTCCTACCCAATTATAAATCCTTACAAAATCTTTGTTTTTATTGTATATTTTCTTCTTTGTTTAGAATAGAGAAAAAAAAATTGCAATAATAAGTTGTTAACATTTAACTGTAATTGTAAAATTTAATTAGTTTTTTAATTTATTACAAACCAACGTTAAATATTAATTTTAAAAACAATACTTTGAATTTCAACTTTATTTAGATTAAACACAAATTTTAACAAAAAAAAATCATATCTTGAGAACGGTTTTTTGTGTTAATCGTTATTGCAAACGAAATATTTTAAAAATAAAAATTAATTATATAAATACCTAAACTGTATTATAGTGTGTTAGTTTCTGATGGTAAAAGGGAAATATAAGATATTCTGCTTCTGTAATAAAAAACTAACAGGAGGAAATATCTTTAAATTAGGTAGAAGGGCAATGCAATGAGATTTTAAGCTTTATGAACAGCAATAGCATATTTTTTTAATAACATATTTTTGAATATTATATTGTCTAAATTTTATTTTTTCTTAAATTCGTTTTTCGTCGATATAATTTTCGATATTTTTGTTTTCGACAATTATTTTTTCGATGAAATAGGTTTCGATTTTTTGATTTTCTATCAAAAGTGTTTTCGATCTTTTCAAATTCGAGTTTTTAGTTGGTGTTTTTCGATCTTTTAACTTTCGATCATGTGGCATTGATCTTTTGAAAATCGACATTATAGTATTTCGATATTAAGGTTTTCGATCAAAGGTGGTATACCCCATTTTATGTTGGGTATACATAATTTTGAAGGTACTAATAAGACCCNATGAAATAGGTTTCGATTTTTTGATTTTCTATCAAAAGTGTTTTCGATCTTTTCAAATTCGAGTTTTTAGTTGGTGTTTTTCGATCTTTTAACTTTCGATCATGTGGCATTGATCTTTTGAAAATCGACATTATAGTATTTCGATATTAAGGTTTTCGATCAAAGGTGGTATACCCCATTTTATGTTGGGTATACATAATTTTGAAGGTACTAATAAGACCCATATACATACACTGTCGTCACAATTTTTGAAATACAAGGCCGTAGGAAAGTTGAAACTAATCAAAATGGTTTGATTGGACTTTATGAATACTAATATGATCTTTATATGGATCCTAATTTATTTTATTAATTGAGGAATGGCAATTTTAAAATTAAATTATAAAAATCCCTACCGCTACCCTAAAGCTACTACGGAGCTTCGCACGAAACACTCTTCTATATAGTATTTTTTTTTTTAAATTTTTGTAATTTTGTTATGATATTTGTTTTTTAATATTGACGGTATTACACGGTAAAATAATCCTATAAGCATAATCTTAGATATTTCTGACATCAATATTGAAAATGTAACGGGACCAATCCATACATATACACATTTTTTGTTTGTTTTTTTTCACTAGAAATTGATTCCACGTACATTGTCTGACTCCTCTTTAAATTCTTTGCGATCATTATATGGAATAACTAGAATATAATATAAAGAAACATAAAAAACAATCCAGTGCTTATCTTACGTTTATGATCAAAACGTAATGCAACGCTTACGAAAAGTAGTCTATGTTTTGAACATTTTTCTAAGGAATAAGTGTACCAAGTTTGGACAGAATTGATTTTTTGTCAAACGTCTTTGTTTCTGTTTATGAAAATAAATATTACTGAATATTTAAAAATATTTATATTACTTAATGTTTGAAAAAGTTTATGAAATTAGTAAATAAAGTAGTTTGTATTTTTAAAATTGAATAAAAATTAAATATGTATTTTCTACCAAAACAACAATATTAAAAACGCAACAAAAAGGCAAAGTCCAAAATAGTTTTACTAACAAATAACGATTTTTTTTAATTCGTGTAAGTATCAAATTTTTAAACTAACAAAGATTCTAATATAAAAAGTTCTAAAATATGGTGAAATAACTTTTTTCTCATATTTGAACATTTAAACAAGATATCAAGGAAATCGTCATATTTTTTAGAACAAAAAAAATATAAATATATAGAAAAATATTAAATATTTATTCTTTCAAGAAAATAGCAAATTAATGATTAGGAAAAGCTCAATATCACGAACAAAGTGTTTTAGGAAAAATGTCTAATTAAAAAAGCAATTTTACGAAACTAATTTTTTTGACCCAACAATTAAACCCCTTTTTAGAAAAAAAGTTTGATAGAATTTCTTTTATGTTTTCATTTTCACTCTGCTATTCCTTATTTGAAGGGAGAATCTATATAAAAATCACTAAACCCTCATTTAAATTAAATGTCATTGAAAAGAAACTAGTTTTGATAACTATCAGCAAGAAGATGGAGAATATGACCATACAAGTTGAAAATACAACCAAACAAATACAATCTGGGAATTATATTGGATTTCAGAAGCATGCTACTGAAAAAGCATAAAGAAGCTGTCATGATCTCCATAGTCAGAGGAAATGACAAGAATTTACTGAAGAAAGTTGCAGTTGAGTGGAGATTCAAATGGGAGTGCAACTAAAATGATCAAGAAAGAGGAGCGTGAAATCTCACTAGAGCTCTGGCAAGAACCGTTGGGACAACACAACGAAACGAAGATAGACACATCAGTTGATCCGCTGTTATTAAGATATGGCTTAACACAAAACATGGCGAATGCAGCTATTAAATACAAATTAAATTAAATACAATTAAATTTTGAATTGTAAAAATAAAAAAAAATTTAGTTTTAAAATAAAATTAAAAATTGAAATGTTTTTAAAATAAAATAAAACAAAAAATGTTTTTTTCTAAAACTATAGTTTTTGATGGCTCTTTTAAAATTTTAAGTTTTATATTTAAAAACTTTTTTTTAGTGTTTAACGCCAGGAAATGTTATAGAAATTATGATGCAAATACTAGTGAATGTATTTAAACAAAATTAAAAGTCATAAGATAACATTAAGTTTAAGAGTTCGATGACATTCTAAAAAAACAGTATTTTTACTTCAACACTCCCCCTTAAATATTTTTCTGGCAAATTCCCATAGCTCTTGAATGGTGGTCGATGTTCGGTCTAGCCAATGGTTTTGTAAAGATGTGAGAGGTCATGTTTTGTGTAGAAATGTACTTCACCTCAACTTTCAGCTTCATGAGTACTTCTGTTACAAAATGATGCTTAACGTCAATATGTTTTGTTCGGTTGTGAATTGTGGCGCTAGTTGTAAGACATTTTGATTATGAACGAACAAAGTAATCTTACCAGCTTCCGGCATAATTTATTTCTTCAGAGTTTCGGCTTTTGTAGTAGATATGACTATACAGTCGGTTGCTTGCGCGTATTCAAAGTAATGCTCCTCCACCCATAATAAAAACAAATTGTACTGTTGTAGATCTTCTAACGACTGGATCACAAATTTCTGAGTCTATTAGAGAATTTCTCGAAAACATGATGCTCATATTGATAGTGTCCTTCAGGTATCTTAGGATTTTACGAACCATGTAGGCTCTTCGGTTAATTGCTTTCTAGAGTTTATTGTGCAGTACTCATTTATTTTTCAACATCAGACGACGTGGGTTTTGCCAAGCAACAACTTTATCTGATAGTAAGTTTGAACACAAAATAGGAGTAGTTTCCTGTTCCAATCTTGCGAAGATTGCTTCAATCCATAAATTTATTTCTGCAACTTCACCTTTAGAACTGTCCCTTCAGTCTGATTAAATTCTTCAGGTTGCTTCACAAAAATGTCTTCTGTTAGTTCTCCTTGCAGGAGAGCGGTAACGGCGTCCATTTGAAAAATCTCCAAGTCCATTTTAGCAGCCAAAACTATGAGAAAACAAATGATCTTATACCTAACAACTGGAAATAATGTTTCGGTGAAATCGATGCCTTTCTTCTAATGGTAGCCCTTAGCTACTAAGCGGGCCTTGTAGCGCTCAAGTTCTTTACTCTGCAAATACTTTTTCTTGAATACCAATTTCAGACTTAATGCTTTTCTTTTTTTCTAGCATCGCATCATATTTGTTTGTATCGCTTCTTTCCAAAGATCAGAGACTGGACTTTGTATGTCGTCATCATAAGTCAAAGGATCAATACTTCCATTCGCCAACAGGAAAATTTTGTTTTTGCTGATAATCCCTCAGACTTTCTCATCAGCTGCTGTGCAAAAATAAGGGCTTCAACAATCACTGATTTTGGATTTGATTTCCTTTATTGTTCTGAGGTAGGTTGCTTTGAGTTTCTTCTTCATAAAGTGGATAAAACCAGCAATCACAAAGCTCTTTATTCTTCGAATATAGCAACGATCGAAAATATGACTCTTCTTCATTGAAAATAACATCACGGCTAATGGTGAAACTCTTTTTAGAAACATTGTATAGTCTGTAAGCTTTCATGTCATCATAATAACCAACGAACACATGCTTGACGGATATTTAGAATCTAGCTTCTTACGTTTCTCACTAGGAACGTGTACCATTTCAGTTGCTCCAAATACTTTCATGTATTTCAAATTTGGCTTGATGTACGATTGTAGACATGATCTGCAGTCGATGCCGGTTCTGCCCAAAATTCCTTTGATATTCCTGCATCTATCAATAAGCAACGACTCAAGCAGCATTTGGAATACCATTCCTTCTAGAGTACCGTTGCTAGAATACCTTGAATACCTACGGAATCTATACCTCTGCAATGCTACTTGTAAACCTACTTGTAGTCCTCTAGTAGAAGGAAGATATTTCTGAATTAAATACTTCTTAAAAACCAATTGAATCCTTTTTCATATGTTCTCGTATAAGGTAAAGTTAAGTGGTATTCTATGCTTTGGCAAGATTTCTTAAAATCTTCTTGTAGAAGGCAAACTCAAACGGTATTCTATTTTTTTTAATCCTCTTGAAACTAAGACTCTCTTTTCTGAATTTAAAACAAAAACGCAGAACTACTGGAAGATTCAACTAACATTTAGTAATGTCGCATTCGACAAGAAGTCATTTGGTCGAGTAGACTTCCATGTCCCATTTCTGGATTTGTATTATGAGCCTCTATGTATTTCAGTTCAAAATGCTGGAATTTTCTTGATAAGACTATTTTCTTGTCTGACTATAAAGCCATTAACATTTTATTTTTTAACGCAAGAATATTAGCACATAAAAACGCAACCAACTCATAAAATTACATTTGAATACGAGACGCGCGCGCGGATTTTTTCCAGATGTAATTTTAAGCGCATGCGAATCTCCATAGTAGTATACATTCGCATGAAGCTCATACATGCGAATTT
>JXPG01031513.1:0-13975 GCA_001015175.1 Megaselia abdita
TCTTAAGACTCTAGAGTTCAGTATGAGCATAAAAGGAAATTCGTTTGTTCTTTTGTTAGATTTCTTAGATGATTTATTCTAGATGATTTTCTGTTTGCTTAGAGAAGAATGATTTAAGAACTCTCAAGCAATACTTTTCTTAGACGAGAAGTCTTTAAGAAATATCTAAGAGAAACCCTATATATTCTTAAATCTTGAATTACTTCAAATATAACCCTAAACTATGAGTCGAAAATACATTCCAGCAACACTTCTCCTCAAAACAAAACAAATAATTAAAAGAAGAATAAATATATTACCAAAAGCTTACGAGTTCCGGAAACCTAACAAAAAATAATCATATTCAAAAACAATTTCCATAAAATCCTAATCAAAGATCAAAGTCCCACTACTCCCATTCATTATAATCTTAAAAACAAAAGATATAGGAAAAAATCTCAAACAGAAACAAAGAAAAGATTATATAAAAACGCTACATAGTTCATAGCGCGCGAGTACGTGCTAAACATGACGCATTTACTGCAACTGTCACTCCACGCCATAGCACACCATCTAATTATGGTGAAAGCTTATGGTATGGTGTATAGTGTGTGCGGAAATGCTACCCATAATTTCCAACTCAAAATGTGATCAGATTTGATTTACAAAAGCAAATATAACTACTAACATATAAAGTTAGTCAGTTAAAAACGAAAACAGCAGCAGCAACCAAAGTTATTAACATTATTGAGGTTATGTGTGGAAAGTACAAGAAATGTTGTTGACACGCACTTTTTTTGCCGTTTGTGGCTGCGATGGCAACGACAATAATAACAAAATCGCAACAACCACAAACACAGCCATATTGAACGAATGAACTCTACAATACCATTAGCAAACTATAAGCAATGTGAATACGGTTGCTAAAGAATGAGTAAGTGGGAGTGGGAGATGGAGTATAGAAAAGGCACTTTGTTGGTATCGGAAGTGCAGTTTCTAGTCGTGATGATAAGCAGCACAAATGCATTAGCAAAGAGCCGCAAAGGATCACTGTTATCTGACTTTAATAGAGAACTTGCCGCCGACGAGCCATTTCCTTGTGCGATTAGGGCTGGGTTCGAGTAACTGTAAATATTCATAACAAAGACTGGGAGAAACTGACCTTTGAATCATTTGGCATTTGAGAACAATAATGATATTAAATTTTGGATTTCGCGAAAATGTCATGTGATCCAGATTTTGATTTATGGATTGTGATCTTTTGGAATACGAAGGTACAACAAATGGCACATTTTGTCAGGTTTTGGAATTATTGGTTTAAATACAAATAGGTTTATATAATAGTGTTAGAAGTAGTTTATCACAAGCTTAGAAGTCGTAATAAACTATAATTTGCTATGAAAAGTTTTTAGTATCAGTATGTAAGGATAACTATAACGCTGTGCTTCATCAGAACTATACATAAACGTTAGTAAGAACTACGCAGTAATAAGTAATATTGGCTGAGATATATTGACGCTCAAGAAAATATCAAGAAACCGTGGCGTAGATTCAGAATCTACACAGAATTTGTCTCCATCTCTCTCGCTTTGGAGTCTCAGCGATACAGTTTCTGATTCCTTTTGATGTTGTGATTTCCTTCAAGGCAATCTCACATCCGACCTTGTCGTCAGGAATCTTCGGGTCTAGCTTGTGCGATATTTTTTGGTAGGGCCTCATCCGAAATTGCGGCATATATCATGATTGCTTATCATATGAATACCTTCAGAAGATTTTGTCTGATTCTGATGTTTAAACTCAGCCCCATATATCAGAACAGGTATAATGAGGGTCCTGTAGATGATGTCGTTTTGGGTGTACACTGAAGACCCAAGATGCGTGAAATCCTTTAATTACTCAAACTTGTCATTCAGAATCTACACATAATTCGTCTCCATCTCTCTTGCTTTGCTGTATCAGCAATCAAGTTTGTGATTTCTTTTGATGTAAGCTCTCCTTACTAAGCTATGGCTCATAGAGCTCATGATTGTTTCGTATGCACCTTATTACATAGGACAAAATATCATACGAAGCCCTTTACTCTCAAATACCTTCCGAAGAATTGTGTCTGATAATGTTTACAACTCAGCTACATATATCAGAACAGGTATTATGAGGGTCCTGTAGATGTTTAGTTTAGAGCTTCTCCGGATGATTCTCGATCTTAACCCTCTACTTAGCCAAAACAGTGTTCGGTTAGCAAGTGATATCGTTTTATGTGTTAATCATCGAAAATTTTCAACTCAGTAGCTAAATATTGAACCATTACCGCCTAGCTGTGCTTCATCATAAACATGAAGTTTAGTAACAATTAAATAGTAATAAGTAATATTGGTTTAGATACATTGTCGCTGAAGAAAATATTATAGTAACTCAATCATCGCGTATTTTCAATTCAGTAGCTAAATACTAAACCATTACCACCACTATGTGCTTCGTCAATACTATACATAAACGTTCGTAAGAACTACACAGTAATGAGTAATATTGATTTAGATAATATCTCAATCATAGCGAATTTTCAATTCAGTAGCTAAATATTGAACCATTACCACCACTATGTACTTCATCCGTACTATACATAAACGTTCGTAAGAACTACATACATAATATTGCTTTAGATAATTTGAAGCTCAAGAAAAAATCTAATCATTGCGTATTTACAAGTAGCTAAATATTAAACCATTACCACCACACTGTGCTTCATCAGTACTAGTAGAACTACGAGGGTATATTTAATACTGAAACAGATAAATTGACACGAAAAAGACCAAATCATCGCGTATTCACAGTAGCTAAAACCTTCACTCAAACTAACGTTTAACTTCAACAATTAAAACAAGAAAATTCAAATATATTTCAATCAATTTCGACACAAATCTAATTTAACAGCTCATAAATAAAAGCCGACCATGACTTCCCACCATTACAGACCGTCGACCGACCTCCAACCAGTCTTAGTTGCTCCAAACACGTAATCTTTGGATAATAATTACTCCCAAGATGTAACAATCGAATGAAAAAGCCTACTTCTCCACCAACATAAGAAAAAATAAAAGTACAGAATAATAACAACAACAACTAAAAACTGATCCACCCATTGACCCCCAATTAAATGTAAACTCATAGTCTTTTCAATAAACGACTATGATTACAATAAAAATTAGCCACATCATTCCATCTGTCAAATAGCATGAAACAATCATTTCTGAAGAAAATTTGTAATTTCACTCTCTCTTTTTTGCCGCTGCTTTTGCCTACCATATAATTTGATTGTGTCGCTGGTCTTTGATCGATGATGAACTTGGAATGGTTGAACTCTGAAGTTGTTGGTTGGATTGAAGGTACGAATGCGTTATGTAATTTTTGCTATTATATATTGTCGGCAATATTGTCTTGTATCTTGCATGTGCCGGCAACATTTTATTGATATTTAGCACTTGTTTGAATTATGAAATTAACTTGAAGTAGTTTGTTAGAGTGAAGGTACGAATGCGTTATGTATTTTTTGCTATTATAGATTGTCGGCAATATTGTCTTGTATCTTGCATGTGCCGGCAACATTTTATTGATATTTAGCACTTGGTTGAATTTTGAAATTAACTTGAAGTTGTTGGTGAAAAGAGGCACGAATGTGTTATGTAATTTTTGCTATTATTGATATCGTTGTCGGCAACATTGTTTTGTAATTTGGATGTACCGGCAACATTTGTTTAATATTGGAATGGTTGATCTCTAAAGTTAGCTTTAAGTTGTTGGTAAAAGGAGGCACGAATATGTTATGTAATGTGTTGTGTTGATAGCGTTGTCGGCAATATTGTCTTGTATCTTGCATGTGCCGGCAACATTTGATTGATATTTAGCACTTGGTTGAATTTTGAAATTAACTTGAAGTTGTTGGTGAAAAGAGGCACGAATGTGTTATGTAATTTTTGCTATTATTGATATCGTTGTCGGCAACATTGTTTTGTAATTTGGATGTACCGGCAACATTTGTTTAATATTGGAATGGTTGATCTCTAAAGTTAGCTTTAAGTTGTTGGTAAAAGGAGGCACGAATATGTTATGTAATGTGTTGTGTTGATAGCGTTGTCGGCAATATTGTCTTGTATCTTGCATGTGCCGGCAACATTTGATTGATATTTAGCACTTGGTTGAATTTTGAAATTAACTTGAAGTTGTTGGTGAAAAGAGGCACGAATGTGTTATGTAATTTTTGCTATTATTGATATCGTTGTCGGCAACATTGTTTTGTAATTTGGATGTACCGGCAACATTTGTTTAATATTGGAATGGTTGATCTCTAAAGTTAGCTTTAAGTTGTTGGTAAAAGGAGGCACGAATATGTTATGTAATGTGTTGTGTTGATAGCGTTGTCGGCAATATTGTCTTGTATCTTGCATGTGCCGGCAACATTTGATTGATATTTAGCACTTGGTTGAATTATGAAATTAACTTGAAGTTGTTGGTTGGAGTGAAGGTACGAATGCGTTATGTAATTTTTGCTATTAAATATTGTCGGCAATAT
Organism: Megaselia abdita; assembly: GCA_001015175.1. NCBI lineage: Eukaryota > Metazoa > Arthropoda > Insecta > Diptera > Phoridae > Megaselia > Megaselia abdita. The sequence goes on from JXPG01031513.1 coordinate 4,547, forward strand.
TGTCTTGTATCTTGCATGTGCCGGCAACATTTTATTGATATTTAGCACTTGGTTGAATTATGAAGGTAACTTTCAGTTGTTGGTGAGAGGAGGCACGAATATGTTATGTAATGTTTTGTATTGATAGCGTTGTCGGCAATATTGTCTTGTATCTTGCAAGTGCCGGCAACATTTGATTTATAATTAGCACTTGATTGAAATTTTACTTGAAGTAGTTTGTTAGAGTTAAGGTACGAATGCGTTATGTAATTTTTGCTATTATAGATTGTCGGCAATATTGTCTTGTATCTTGCATGTGCCGGCAACATTTGATTGAACCGGCAATGCTACACAAATTATATTTAAATTTAAAGCGAATTCAATGGATTCTACTCAGCAAAAGTAACTACAACCAAGATTCTTCTCTACTTATATTCTTAAAATAATTTTTAAAATAGAACACCTAATACCAACAATACCTTTAAAGCCCTACATAAAATATAGAAGTTAGAAGTCCAACATTATTTCTTTAAACCATCCAAAAAAATAGAAACTAATTCCAAAGTTCTCTGACAAAAACCAGTTTTATTCCTTGTTAGTATGCAAGCTATGAAGTAGAATTCTGTATATTTTTTCTGTTTTCCAAATAAACACAAATATTATTTGCTGTTTAATATTTTGTATGCAATTTGAGTAATTACGTATTGGACGCACGTACTTTTTTTATGAATTTTATGGATTTTATTTCATTAAATTGAAAATAATTGAAAATTGTTTATTATTCATTATAAACGCAAATTTACTTTTTCATTTGCATGATGGGTTTACTTTTTAATTTATTAAAGAGGTTTATGGGCTTTGTGATTTATTAGTGGGAGGTTGGAGGAACATTGGAACTGATTGCGGAAAGTAGGCTGTTACACTCAGAGAAGAGTGGTACACCCATAATAGTCCCCTATTATAATAGTTTTAATATGGAATATTACCCACATTATATAAGTGAATATTGGCGATATCCGAGGCGATGTCCTTATCTGAATACTAGATCATAATATAGATACTCCTCCTTCCTATAAATCCTCCTCAGCTTCTTCTTATTCTTTGTCATAACCATATACAAACCATATATATGAAAACTTCGGAAACTGATGTTTTCCACTTCAGCCTAAGCACCCTGTTAGTGATATTTGCATTAAGAAAACTCATTGAAGCTTTTTCTTGCTCTGGTAGGGTGTTTCAGTTTCAATGGAGAACATCAGAAAGTTTTCCTATCTATTATTTGTCTATGACATAACTGAATGAAAAGAAGCACCCTGTTAGTCATATTTGCGTTAAGAACGCTCATTGAAGCTTTTTCTTGCTCTGGTAGGGTGTTTTAGTTTCAGTGGAGAACATCAGAAAGTTTTCCTATCTATTATTTGTCTATGACCTAACTGAAAGAAAAGAAGCACCCTGTTAATGATATTTGCATTAAGAAAGCTCATTGAAGCTTTTTCTTGCTCTGGTAGGGTGTTTTAGTTTCAGTGGAGAACATCAGAAAGTTTTCCTGTCTATTATTTGTCTATGACCTAACTGAAAGAAAAGAAGCACCCTGTTAATGATATTTGCATTAAGAAAGCTCATTGAAGCGTTTTCTTGCTCTGGTAGGGTGTTTTAGTTTCAGTGGAGAACATCAGAAAGCTTTCCTATCTATTATTTGTCTATGACCTAACTGAAAGAAAAGAAGCACCCTGTTANNNAAAGCTTTTTCTTGCTCTGGTAGGGTGTTTCAGTTTCAGTGGAGAACATCAGAAAGTGTTCCTATCTATTATTTGTCTATGACTTAACTGAAAGTAAAGAAGTGATGGTATGGTATTGGCTCTTTAAAAAGGATTCTGCACGCATAATTTCAGATTCCACCATATATAGACACATTATGGAGTTATATAAGTATTTTTTTCCTATCTATTATTTGTCTATGACCTAACTGAAAGAAAAGAAACACCCTGTTAGTCATATTTGCGTTAAGAAAGCTCATTGAAGCGTTTTCTTGCTCTGGTAGGGTGTTTCAGTTTCAGTGGAGAACATCAGAAAGTTTTCCTATCTATTATTTGCCTATGACATAACTGAAAGAAAAGAAGTGATGGTCATATATTGGCTCTTTAATAAACATTCTGATTCAGATACCACCACATATTATGAAGTTGCATATTGAAACTATTCTCTGAGTGTATACATAACACTTAAAATCAATTTCAGAGTTCACCACAAATACCCTCAATAACCTAGATGACAAATCACTAATAGCATGCCAGAACCATTTTGTGGTTTCAAACCAGCATAAAAGTTGGAAACCACAAAATACCCCTAATCTTCCCACGACATAAACTACACTAAAAGACAATAACACAAGAAAATAAATAAAAAGAGTTTATTAAAATGTCAATTCTTTCCATCCGCTCTTTACGGTCTGCGCGAAGAGCTTAGCAGTTCTGTGAGAAAAAAATAACACAACACAACATCACAGATTCGCAACAGATGGTTGATTAACAATTAAATCAGAGTCTTAAATGGCATTCCAAAATACAGCAAACTAAAGCAAAAATAATGAATAATTGATTTTTTTGTGCTCCATCATCATTCTCACACATGAAATAATGGCGGAAAGGAAAAAAAATGTATAACAACTTCTCAAAGAACATTTCCTCTCATGCGGGCAAGTAACTTGTAACAGAGATGGCATTTTGTAGTTTTTTACTTGACAATACTTTGGGTTAATAATATTTGTTTAAATTTTGAAGGTATTTAGTGTTGGAACCAAATTAAATAAATTCAAATTTTAGATTTTTATCTTGAAAGTATCTGACTGTCTAGAAACAGAATTGTCTTCAGATTGCATTAAATTCTTGTCTACTTAACTTGAGCTCAATGATTAAATTACTAAAAATACATTTATCAGTTTATTCTTTTTTTAATCACAAAAAGTTGTGAATTATACGAAAGAAAATGTATCTGTTCATCGAAGGTAATTGGAGGGAATAAATGACTTAAGATATTGTTTGATATAGTTTTCTCTTCAGTCGAAGAATGATTTGTTGCCTCATGGTCTCACTGAGAACATACATATGAGTTTTTTTGAGCTCTTGAAAGTATAATATTTACTGACTTAAGGTCTCACTGAGAACAGAGATGGTCAGTGATGGTATTGATATCTTGAATGAATGTTTTGCAGTTTGTTAAGGCGGGTAAACAGTTTTTTGAGCTCTTGAAAGTATATGATTTACTGCCTTAAAGTCCCACTGAGAACAGGGATGGTCAGTGATGGTATTGATATCTTGAATGAATGTTTTGCAGTTTGTTAAGGCGGGTAAACAGTTTTTTGAGCTCTTGAAAGTATATGATTTACTGCCTTATGGTCTCGCTGAGAACAGAGATGGGTAGGTATGGTATTGATATTTTGAATAAATGTTTTGTAGTTTGTTAAGGCGGGTAAACAGTTTTTTGAGCTCTTGAAAGTATATGATTTACTGCCTTATGGTCTCGCTGAGAACAGAGATGGGTAGGTATGGTATTGATATTTTGAATAAATGTTTTGTAGTTTGTTAAGGCGGGTAAACAGTTTTTTGAGCTCTTGAAAGTATATGATTTACTGCCTTATGGTCTCGCTGAGAACAGAGATGGGTAGGTATGGTATTGATATTTTGAATAAATGTTTTGTAGTTTGTTAAGGCGGGTAAACAGTTTTTTGAGCTCTTGAAAGTATATGATTTACTGCCTTATGGTCTCGCTGAGAACAGAGATGGGTAGGTATGGTATTGATATTTTGAATAAATGTTTTGTAGTTTGTTAAGGCGGGTAAACAGTTTTTTGAGCTCTTGAAAGTATATGATTTACTGCCTTATGGTCTCGCTGAGAACAGAGATGGGTAGGTATGGTATTGATATTTTGAATAAATGTTTTGTAGTTTGTTAAGGCGGGTAAACAGTTTTTTGAGCTCTTGAAAGTATATGATTTACTGCCTTATGGTCTCGCTGAGAACAGAGATGGGTAGGTATGGTATTGATATTTTGAATAAATGTTTTGTAGTTTGTTAAGGCGGGTAAACAGTTTTTTGAGCTCTTGAAAGTATATGATTTACTGCCTTATGGTCTCGCTGAGAACAGAGATGGGTAGGTATGGTATTGATATTTTGAATAAATGTTTTGTAGTTTGTTAAGGCGGGTAAACAGTTTTTTGAGCTCTTGAAAGTATATGATTTACTGCCTTATGGTCTCGCTGAGAACAGAGATGGTCAGGGATGGTATTGATATCTTGAATGAATGTTTTGCAATTTGTAAAGGCAGGTAAACAGTTTTTTGAGCTTTTGAAAGTATATGATTTACTGCTTTAAGGTCTCACTGAGAACAGAGATGGTCAGGGATGGTATTGATATATTTTCAATGAATGCTTTGTAGTTTGTTGAGGCGGGTAAATAGTTTTATGAGCTCTTGAAAGTATATAGCTCAAGTCAGTAGACTTGCCTGCAACTTTTGTTAAATGAACAAAACAAATTCCCTCAAAACCTTACAAGCTTTCCGAAGTTCTTCTGTTAAACTAATTCCAAATTCAAACAACCTTTTAAAATCTACATCGAAATCACAACCCAACCCTAACTTCCAAGTAGGAAGAACATCTTTTGAGATATATTTAAAGCTGGAGAGAAAAAATCGCCGATCATCATAAAAAAGTTGTTGGTGGTGAGACTTGTTTTCGTATTTCCATTCTAGTAAAGCAAGCAAAAAGTTGTCTTGCCTTTTCGAAAAGCAACCAACCACAATCAAAACTAAATAAGATCAAATATAAGAAGAATCTCAGAGTTACAAGTGGAAGAGACGGAGAAAGATACGTCGTCGATGATGTTGTTGTTGACGACGAACGACGTCGACGACGACGTTGCTGTTGTGTACCAAAACGTAATTAAAAGAAGAATACACTAGCCATCATATCATAGTAGGGAAATAACTTGAATTTCAAGTTATTATAAACCACAACATGGAACGAGAGAGTGCGAGAAACAGTTGGGTTTAGTCAGCCACCTAATATTATGGTTCAACGAAAGAAAAAAACTCCAAAAGACAACAATAACAAACCAGTTCCATGGAAGAAACCTGTCTTGAAGTTTTGTCCAAACCGATGGAAACAAACAGAAAATTTTGGTTCTTCTTGGATGTTGGTTGGATCTTTAGACTTTTGGCCGTTTCGTCGTCTCTCTCTAGTCAAGGCACAATTGTAATTACTATTTATTTTGTTTGTGAGGATGATTAAAGTGTACAGTAGAAGTTGTCGGGTTTATATTTATTGAAAAAATATGCAAATTTCGTTCAAGCTGTAAATTATTTTGTTTTTAATTTGTCGTTTCTCCTCTTTTAAGTGGGTGGGTTTGAGTATCTTTTTGATTTATGAGGCTTATAGGAGAATAGTAATGAGGTGATCACTTATATGCGATTCTATTAGATTGAACTCATTGAACTTTGAATGTTCAGGAAGTTTTATTTGCAAAGTTTACGTTGTGAATTGTATTGGCGCCATAAAAAATGGTTTGAAATGGTTAAATTACTAGAAATGTTTAATTTATCAATATATCCTTGTTTAATTTTAGAGAGGTTGCGAGTTATACGAACAGAAATTTGTCTCTTCATTTAAGAAGAAGAAGAAGACATTTGAATTATTACTAACGATATTTTTTGATGTAGATTTAATTTTTACCCTTCAGTTGAAGAATGACTCATGGTCTCACTGAGAACATACATACATGATAAATAAAACGTTGCGAATTGTACGAAAGGAAATTTATCTATTCACAAAAGCAAACGGTGTAAAGAAATCATTAAAATTTTCGTTAAAGATATTGTTTGATATAGTTTTACTTTTGACTTTTCAGTTATAGTTAGAATCGTTGCGAATTATACGAAAGGAAATTTATCCGTTCACCTAATGTGAATGGCGGGAAGAAATCATATTCAAGTTATCGCTAAAGCTATTATTTGATTTTTCAGTCAAATAATGATTATCTTTATTGATAAGTTTCGTAATAAGTCATAACAGAATTTCAGATTTACTTGATATTTGATAATATTTCAAATCAGATGACTTTACGAAGCTAGTTTGCGGATACTTTGAGTAAATAATTTGGATCAAGAAATATAGTCTCATTGAGATTATATTCTCTCTTGACTTCCTTAATTTTTGTATGGTATTTTATGTCAAAGTTTCCGATAGTTTTATTATTGTATTCACACTTTAACTCAACAAACAAGCATTCTCTCTTAGGCTTCCTTGAACTCAACAAATATATTCTCAGTGAGACCTCTCTGTTCTTACTTAATTATTGTATGGTTTTGATGTTATAATGAAGATTATAATCCCATTTCGCTCCCCTTGAACTCAACAAATAATATTCTCTAAGAGACTTTTCAGTGAGAAAACTCATATTCGGGAACTTAGCATTAAAGATATCATTATCATTACTGACCAGCTCTGGCCGGTGAGACAGCAAATAATTCTTCCAATGAGGAGTAAAAGGGAAAACTATATCAAATAACACAGTTAGGTTTAACTTTAATGATTTCTTCACGCCACTGAAAACTCTATCCTTCCTTAATTTTTATATTGCATTTGGTTTCAACGTTTTTGCTATAGTTTTATTATAATTACATCTCACTCCCTTAAACTCAACAAAAATATATTCTCACTGAGACTTCCTTTGAACTAGCAAAACATTCTCTTTCAAGAAAAACCTTTCTTGCCTTTCTTAATTTGTGTTTTAATGTTTAAAAGTTCAATTATAATCTGATCTTTCTTTTCTTAAACTCAATAAAAATATATTCTCACTGAGACTTCCTCGAAAAATACATTCTCAGTGAGACTTTTCAGTGAGGCCCTTTTTTAATTTATGTATTAAACTTGCTGTCAAAGTTTTACAATAGTTTTATTATAATTACTTATCACTCACTTTAACTGAACAAAAATATATTCTCACTGAGACTTCCTTGAACTTCAAAAATATACTCTCAGTGAGAATTCCCTTGCCTTTCTTGCTCTTGCACTCCTTAATATTTGTATGGTATTTGATGTCTAAGTTTTGCGATAGTTTTGTTATAACAACATTCAACTGCCTTAAATTAAATAAAAATATATTCCAACTGAGACCTCCTTTGAATATACATATGATGATTCTACGAGATTGGTAGATTCATATTCACAATTCATAATCTACCAGTCTTTTGCCTCCATTACGCTCGGTCTACAGTTATTGTCCTTCAGTAGCTGACGCCCTTTGATGTTAGCGCCTCTTCTAAACAGTCCAAGCTACTTTTTCAAGACTAGTCATGCGTGCGGTACGATTGGCTTTTACTAGTTCTCGAATCTTTCAGATTCTCATTACTATATTACTATAATTCTTATAAACTTAGATCTGAGATCCCTGCTCAAGTGTGCGAAATTTCACTGAGAACAGGGATGGTCAGTAATGGTAATGTTATCTTTAAGATCAGAAATGGTATTGATATCTTTAATGTTAAGTTTCTGAATATCCGAAAGTAGCGAGTATTAAACTACAGATACTCCTCGCTTCAAAGGAGACTTCATCATAGTCATTAAATAGTATTAATTAACTATTTATCACTAAAGATAACAGTGAGATTTTGATCTGTTCTCATTGATATCTTGAGACAGGAAATAGTTCTTCGACTGAAGAGTAAAAAGAAAAAAAATATCAAACGTTGTTTGTGATAACTTTGAAGATTTCTTCACTAAACTCATAACATATCTCTAAAACTAATTTGATATAAGAAAGATTGCGAATTATACAAATGAAAATATAACCAAAGAAACGAATCATTATAATAGTATCCAACATTTGTTATGTATTATAACTAATTTTATATAAGAAAGATTGCGAATTATACCAATGAAAATTTAGCCTCATCATTCTAATTTTACTCAACATTTGTCACGAATTATACAAAACAAAACATAATAAAAGGACAATTACTATAATTTTCATTCTTCCTACAGAGGAATGTATGGACGACCGGTCAATAACTCCCTAGCTAACAACAATGTATCTCCTCATCATCAATTGCTGCAACTAATGACTATATAGCTGCTAATCAACTCTTGATTGCAATATCAATACAAACACAAAACCCATTACCTAACCAAACGAGCAAAAATAAAAAAAAAAAAAAAAGATTGTAATAAGAACTACACAACTGAACTGCTCATGCAATAGAATATTTTTAATGGATTTCTCTCTATTGACAGTGTAAAATATAGAGCAAAAAGATAGTACACGTCTATTTTGTTAATTTGCGATTGTGACGATAACAAAAAACAAGACTCAACTCACAGAGATATACACATCAAATGAAGCATTGATTCAATTGAAACTATATATCTATATATGGATAGACAGACGTACAGCATTATATAGAATTGAAAAGCTGAAACACCACATAGAACCAACTAACTACCGTACGTAATACATCTAGTAGTGATGAATACATAGAAGAGCTAAATGGAAAATTTCCATCCATTTTTATTTTATACCAAAATCAATGACAGATGAATGACAGGATACTCTCGTCACTTCTTTACTTGCATTCGCAATTAAAATGTTTTTTAGGACATGCTCTCGATGTTGTGATGCTGATGATGGTGATGCTCTGCTGCTGCTTCTGCATTCAGACACGACATTCTATACTCTACTATTCTCATGTAATTAGGTTAAAAGCAGGCGTGATTGATTTGTTTGTCGTTAGTTAATTGAATTAAGTTTATTAATGGTTTTCAATTAAATTTAAGTGAAACTAATTGGACACTGTTCACTGTTGTTATGTATTCCATTGTTTGAAATGAAAGGATTATATAGCTTTTTGTTTGTTCTTTTGGATGTTTTTTGTACGCAGTGGCTAGAGTATATTGTTTGTCTGGGTTCGAATCTCATCTACAACATGATATGTGAAATTGAGCTCGAATTAAGTAAAATTGAACAAGTTAAATTCAAATCTTGAACATTGTCGGGTTTTGTTTGGTTTAGGAGCTTTTAACCAATCAAAATTAAGAAATTTTTCTGATGTTCTCCACTGAAACTTTCAAAGGCTGATGTTCTCCACTGAAACTTTCTAAGTCTGATGTTCTCCATTGAAACTTTCTACGTCTTATGTTCTTCATTGAAACTTTCAAAGACTGATGTTCTCCATTGAAACTTTCAAAATCTGATGTTTCCCACTGAAACTTTCTAAGTCTGATGTTCTCCATTGAAACTTTCAAAGTCTGATGTTTTCCACTGAAACTTTCAAAGTCTGATGTTTTCCACTGAAACTTNTACGTCTTATGTTCTTCATTGAAACTTTCAAAGACTGATGTTCTCCATTGAAACTTTCAAAATCTGATGTTTCCCACTGAAACTTTCTAAGTCTGATGTTCTCC
>JXPG01031545.1:6710-16781 GCA_001015175.1 Megaselia abdita
TTTTTTTTTTTTTTTTTATTCCCCTTTTATTCTTGTACTTGTCATAATGAGTCTTTTTAATTTTTATGGGATAATCATAAGACATAAAAACGTCATAGGTTAATATTTAAGATGCTGCTTATAAATTAGTAGTTGTTCTGTAATATGCACTTGATACCTTCACTACTTAAGATGATGACTTTCTGTGGATGCAAATTGTGATTGTATTGGAATGCAATTCGATCATCTCTTGGTACTGCGATTATGAGATAATACATTGTTTGTAATGTCTTCAATAAGTTGAATCAGAGAATTATTAATACAATAGCAATGCTTAAACCTTTTTTCATCTAATACACATTCATGATGAAGCTAATGCTGGAACCACCGTATGATAATAATAATTTACCTAACCAACGCATGATGTCTAAAATAAACTGAGTTACAGAGATTTGTCAATACTATGGTTTATATATATAGTGAGTTAGGAAGCAAATTATTCATTCCTCAACTAATTCTAATTTATTTTCAATCTTCTTCACGGAATACACTTTCCAAATTTAGCAAATAATAGAACCTCTTAATAATTTCTTCAGTGAGGCTGATGATTACTAAAAACACCCTAAGCCATCTGTTTACAGACAATCCCTAAAACCTTAACAATTATTAAAATTATTTTATATAAAAGAATTCCAAATACTTCAACCTCATTCATCGAATACACTTTCATAATTTAGCAAATAATTAAACCTCTTTATAATGTCTTTAGTAATTCTGAAGATTTCTGCCTGTTTACAGACCATCCCAAACAATTACTAACATTAATGTATATAATAGAGTTCCTAATTCTTCAACCTCCTTCACCAAATACACTTTCCTAATTTAGCAAATAATTGAACCACTTCATAATTCAGTAATTCTGAAGATTTCTACCTGTTCACAGACCATCCCTAAAACCTTAACAATTATTAAAATTATTTTATATAAAAGAATTCCAAATACTTCAACCTCATTCATCGAATACACTTTCATAATTTAGCAAATAATTAAACCTCTTTATAATGTCTTTAGTAATTCTGAAGATTTCTGCCTGTTTACAGACCATCCCAAACAATTACTAACATTAATGTATATAATAGAGTTCCTAATTCTTCAACCTCCTTCACCAAATACACTTTCCTAATTTAGCAAATAATTGAACCACTTCATAATTCAGTAATTCTGAAGATTTCTACCTGTTTACGGACAATCCCTAAAACCAAACAATTATTAAAAAAATTTATATAGTATATTCCATCACTGAGAGAAGTCAATGAACACTACTAATTTTGCAATTCAGACATTCTTATCTATTCGATTTTTTTGTTACCTCAGTTACTAAGAGTATAGTTTTCTAGAGAATCGGGATCTCCCGAATACTTTAACCTTCAGTCAGCATTCCTTGAAAATTCTGCGCAATATATTGTAAAAACACAATTCCTCCCAATAACATTTGACAAGGTCAAGATGCCCCGGGAAACCTCATAATAACGTCTGTCTTTTGTTTTTCAGAACCTGATGAAAGCGATACCGACAGCGTGACATCTCACCCAGATTTCCACATAGAAGGTAATAAAATATGACTTTATTTAATTAGAATCGAAGTTTCCAACGAACACACGAAATTCAAATCAAGCGATAAGATGTATTTTATTATTCTAATGTAAATTTTTTTGTTCCGTCTGTTTCACTTTGAAGGTTATAATCGACCGATCTACGCCGAAGTCGTTTACGCTTTCCAGCCAGTTGGACCGCAAGAGCTGTTGTTGGAGCAAGGTGCGCTTGTTGAAATTCTGAGGAAAGAAAAGAACGGTGGCCCATGGTGGTATGGTCGAATAAAGCACGATGCTATCTTGGAGAAAATTCTAGAGAAACAAGAGGGCTGGTTCCCCAAGGAATTCGTACGTATACTTAACCCGTTTGTCATGGAAATGGAAAATAAGTCAGAAAGTGAAATGGAAACCTCAAGACCGCCAACCGTTCCAACTTCGGGTCCCTGTGAAGTAGTCGCCAAACACAATGAGAACCACATAACCACCATCACTGTAGACCACATACCTTCGGTGGATGATGTGGAGTCAACGGACGCTGTTGACTCACCAACCGCTCAACCAATATCCCAATCACCTTCACCTAGTCAAAGAAATAGTCAAAACTCGAATTCATCACAAATCAGCATCAATGGCAGCATAAACAGCACAGAGAGTCTGAGAAACAGTGTAGTTAAAGAATTATTGGAGACTGAAATAAATTATGAAAAGCTCTTATCATCGCTTTGCCTTGGGTAAGTCTTTGGATTATGATTTCAGGTTTTTTGTTTTATTAAAAAATTGTATCTTTTAGATTTATACCGGAAATGAGGCGAAGGATTGATATTTTTTCAACAGAAAGTCTGAACTTAATATTTTCGAATATAGAGTGCATTTGGAGGTTCCAACAAACTTTTTTGGAAGCACTCAAAATTGGCATTGAGACTGATCGCATCGCTAAAGTTTTCTTAGAGCATGTAAGGTTTTTTGTGGTTTCGTATCCACTTTTACTTATTGTGATTTTTTTTTTTAGCAATCTGAGTTTATGGTTTACTCTTCTTATTGTAACTCGTATCCCAGAGCGTTGATGGAACTGGAAAGCTACGCTAGGAGCAAAGAAGCTAAGAAGGTTTTGGAAAAGTAGGTTTTTGTTTTATATTTATTGTTTCATAAATCTAATATAACATTTATCCCTTCCAGTTGCCGTGCAGCAGAGAACCTCCCAGAACTACCATTGTCAGCTCATTTGCTTGCCCCAATTCAGAGAATTTGTCGGTATCCACTTCAGCTGAACGAACTTATTAAGCACACTCAAGAAACCTACACATGTAATGTGAGCGGGAACAACCATCACGCATCCCCGGAAGACTTTGATGAAATCGATTCATCATTCATCGATATAGCTGACTCAAAAGAAAGCTTAGACATGGCATTGAACGCAATGAAAAAGGTTACGGAAACCGTAAACGAAGGTAATTTTTTACTACTATTCTTATGTCATTTTTTACTACTTTGAATATGTGATTTAAAGTTGAACTCAACTTAGCCCTGCCATCACTCATATATATTTATATAGCTCGAAGCATGTTGAGCCTTAATGTAAAATAGACTTCAGAATTTTTTTGAATTTCATAGACTGCTGGCCACACATAGAATAATCTTAAGAAAGCTATCCCGATTCTGAAACAGACATGTCAGCTGTCTTAAGTTTTGGCGGTTATGACTGATACAGAAGAGAAATCACACTCGTCTGATGGCTTATATTATCAAGGAAATCGCAAAGTAGTAGTTAATTAGAATTGAGTCGAGTAAAAGTCTAATTCTAATCCCGAACACTTCTACCCTTCTTCTCTTTTATAGAAAACTGCTTCAAAGTTTACTGGAGAAGTCTCCAGGAGGTATTTAGTATCGCCTTTTTCGGTTTGGATTAGAGAAGAACTGCAGATGTTAAATACTAGTTAAGACATTCTAGAATGTCTTATAAACCTCTTGTATATATATGATGAAAAGCATGATTGAATACACTAAAAATATCTTTGGAAGGAAGCTTTCAATAATGTTTTTTGAAGTTAACTTGGCCTTATTGTTTTAGGAATTGCCAGCCTTTTTTGCAATGGCCAGTCGTTGAATCTTAAACATATTGTTTAATTTTTATTATGAAATGTTTAATTGAGATTGATTTTCGTTAATTATTGCGAATATTTAGTATGTTCATAGAATACCACTAAGTGTTTTTTCTACAAGAACATACAAGGAGGCATTCAAAAGTTTTTTAAGGAGTATTTAATGCCGAACAATCTTACCTTCTTCTAGAGGGCTACAAGTTTTAGAAGTAGTATTATAGAGGTATAGACTCCGTTGGTATTCTAGCCACGGTATTCTAGAAGGAATTGTATTCTAAATGCTGTTTCGGGAAAGCTGTGTTACAACTAATCACCTCGCTCAGAAATGTGCTCAATAATTTTCATAATTTTGTCGTCCTTTTGTTAAGTTAGAAGTTGTGCGTCGTCGCAACGAAACTCATCAACTCTCATGAGCAGCATTTCAAAATTGCCACTGGCTTACGAGCTTGACATTGGCTGGTTTTGTTCGGTTTAGTTGTGATTTTTAGCCAATTAAAATGTGGGTGTTTTAATTAACCAATAGGTACTGATTATTTCTGTAATTTTGTTTTCTCGTACTCTCAATAGTTTAAACCTTTAGCTCTTTCAAGAGAAAAGAAAACCAACCATTCTGAATCAGAGTTCTCTTTTGATGAAAATGACATCAAATGTCTTCAAAGAAAATATATATGTTTTAATAAAGACATTTTACCTAGATAGGAATTCTATTAACTATATCTACAATTTTATAACATTTTAAATAAGTAAAAAAGCAAAGATTACTAATTTGATCAGTGAAAGTTTTTAAAAAGACAAGTTTTCCAAAATCCAAACACTCCTCTTACAATTAAAACAAAACATGTATTAAAAGTAAAGTTAATTTTAAGAAATACCTTTCACTCTTTAGCCACTGTTTTTGTATGTCTACCATTGCCCTTTTTGAGAAGCACTTCTGATTGGAAGACTAGGGTCTAGGTCTAGGATTATAGATAATTGAACAATGAGTTCTTAGGACACTGTTTTTGAAAATACAAAGACCAGGATTATAACAAAAATTATTCCCAGACAAAATAGAAGTAACTCAAAAATTATTATCACTTAAAATTTTAAAACTTTAATAGTGAGTTCTGATTATTTTGTATTTTCAAAAAAGTTACCCCTATTTCCGAAAGGAACGCATTTTACTCTGCTACGAGAGAAATATCCGCCAGAAATTAAAAGACAAAGTAGGCTTAAGTTATGTAAAGCGAGTTTTTTTATACTATGTGATAGCAAATTTGTGTTTAATTTTTGAATTTTGACTGAAAAAAGAAAGTATTTATTTTGTTTTTGAACCAAAAAACTTCACATAATTAATCTCTCAAGGTGGATAAACGAAAAAGACTTTAGTCACGAACTCTAGTCAAAAAGAAGAAGAAAAATGTACGCTAAGAAATTAAAAATTGCTAGTATGAAGGCAAAGTCTTCTTCTATTAATTTTAAATTAATTTTTAACAAAGTATTTTCATAAATTCCCATTACTTTCCTTATATTCTTCTTCTTTTTTGACTACTATGACGATTAGCCTGAAGGCTTTATTTAAAGGACGTTTTGTATAATTTAATTCAAAGTTTTTGGATCATTATTTAACTCGCGACATGACCCAAGCGGATCAACATTCTCAAAAATGAAGAAGGTGGAGACTTTAGAATGAAAATATAGTTCTTTAAAAAACATAATAAACATCTCGCTCTAGATTCTGGAGCGCAGTTCCGTGAACTGAGTCTGATTCTAAGACTGTACCGTATAAACGATTCCTTATTGATCATCCTCCTCGAAGTACATATCAGAATTCTTCGCAAGAAATTGTCTTTTGTATGAATTAGAGATATTGTCTGACGCCACCCTCGTTATTTTGAAGTTGATGAAATAAAATCACTGACTCTATTCAGAGGAGGGAAAACTAAAGCACTGATGTATAAAAGCAGTTTTTATGGAGTTGAAGTTTGTGAAGGAGTTTATATAGGAGAAACGATACAATAGAAATAATAAGCAGTTATAAGATTCGTGCAGCGAAAACGAACTAGTCAGAACATTTCAGTCGGTCTTCGTGGGCGAGAGCGTGATACGAACGACAGCAAAGCATTACGACGTGTGTTTTAGGCGTCGCGTCGGTTCTTTTTATTTTTGTCTTTTTTCTTAGTTTTAGTTTCTTTAGTCTTTGGTCAAAATGTATCAAGTTCAGTCTTTGATTTTTCTTTCTGGTTTCTGTTAGATTTTTCGTAGTTTCGTAGTCTCTGTTTTATATCATCGTTATAGACTGCAAATTTTCAGTACAAATTATGAAGAGACTCCTCTTAACTCTTCGTATTTTAATCGTGCTGTAAAAATAAACATTTAAATCACAAATTCAAAAAAATTCTCACAAAAACCAAACATTAATTAAAAAAATAATTATCTTCCCAGGTAAACGACACAGCGAACATTTGGCGCGATTCCAGTCCAGTTTTGAAAGCTTCCAAGGTCCTCCATTGCACTTTCACAGCACGAGATTCTTTATGCAAACCGATGCTACTCGAGTGTCTCCCAATCTATGGAACAACACTTTTACTCTCTTCCTTTTCGATCATCAGTTGATTTATTGTAAGAAGGATCTTCTGAAGCGCAACCACTTTATGTACAAAGGACGGATATTTTTGGACAATTGCCGGATCCTGAACCTGCCGGATGGGAAAATATTTGGAGCGACAGTCAAAAACGCACTCAGAATTTTCTGCGAAAGCCGACAGAAATGGTTCGATTTCAGTTTTAGAAGTGCGAGCAGGAAACTTCGATTCCTGAGCACGTTAGCGGTGGAACGTCAATTTTGTGGTAAAAGTCTATTCATATCTGAGTTTGCTGGTGGAGCTGGCACTGGGCCAGGTTCGGCCACAGACGATGAAGATTACTCTCTTGATTACAGTAGTGATTGTGATATCTATGACATCCACCAGCACAGCCGGAGAATGTCACCTGCCAAATTCCAAAAATACAATGAATCGCTGCCAAAAAAACCCAAGAATTTCCAATCACCTATCGATTACAATTCGAGCTCGTTGGGAAGAAGGAGACTAGGCAATTGGTTTCGGAAGTCGAAAAGCACAAACACAACACCAAACCAGTCCCCCACCCATGTCCCACATCATCCCTCACCAATGACTGTTGAGCAACAAAATAATAGTGAATTTAAAATACCACCGCAACCCCAACACACCCTACAATCCTCGTTAGGATCGACTATTTCAACGTCGACGACGACGACGGCGACTACTTCTTCGTCTTAGGTTCTATTTTCTACTCAAAATGTAGTAATTCTTGTAATACTAATACTTTTTCAGTGTATTATTATAAAGAAATTGTAAATTTTATTATTATTTAATATTTAATTGTAAATTTTGATCAAACTCGGAGGACAAATGATTTTTTTTTTTCTGTTGTTTTAATTTTTAGAAATTTTTGTATTTGTTTTATTATTTTATTATATTAGTTATTTTTATTTCTTAAATTATTTTATATTATTAATTTTTACTAAAACTGAAAAAAGCAATAATTTATAAGATATAAAATATATTTAAAATTTTTAAGTGGAAACTTCATAGAACGGAAAGGAAAGAAATGTTTAATTAAAGGATTATTAAGTCGATAAAATATAATTGAAAAAAAAAATGAAAACATATTATTGAATTTTTGTTAATTTTGAAACAATGAAATGGAAATATTGAACAATAAAATAAAATATTATAAATATTATTTTTGGTTTTTTTGTTTAATGAAGGGGAAAGGTTATTTTTCTATTCTTATTATAAATTAAAATTGCACCCCTTGTCGTTTTTTACAAGAACTATGTGGGAAAAAAAGTTTCCTTTTTTTAGGAAAATTTCTTAATTTAACAAATTAAACCACTTTCTAGCAGAAAAGTTTCACTTAATAGGTAACTTAAAGGAGAACCCCTTTGCATTTTTTTTTTGTTTTTTAATGTTGAAACAAAATTGACACAATTTGAAGAAGTCGAATTTTTGACACAAAAAATTACAAAGGGTTACCCCTTTTTATTTTTTTGGAAACAAAATTGATCTGGTTTTTATGAAAATATCTTAATTTAGTCAATTAAGAGAATTTCTAAAAGAAAAGTTTCGTTAAAAACACAATTTGAAGAAGATAAATTTTTGACACAAAAAATTACAAAAGGTTACCCCTTTTCATTTTTTCCAAAAAATTTTGAAAAAAAATGGATCTGTTTTTTATGAAAATATCTTAATTTAGACAATTAAAAGACTTTCTAGAAGTAAAGTTTCGTTAAAAACACAATTGGAGGAAGATGAATTTTTGACACAAAAAATTACAAAGGGTTACCCCTTTTCATTTTTTTTCAAAAAATGTTGGAAAAAAATTGATTTGTTTTTTTATGAAAATATCTTAATTTAGACAATTAAAAGACTTTCTAGAAGAAAAGTTTCGTTAAAAACACAATTTAAAGAAGATGAGTTGACACAAAAAATTACAAAGGGTTAACCCTTTGCATTTTTTTGGAAACAAAATTGATCTGGTTTTTATGAAAATATCTTAATTTAGTCAATTAAGAGAATTTCTAAAAGAAAAGTTTCGTTAAAAACACAATTTGAAGAAGATAAATTTTTGACACAAAAAATTACAAAAGGTTACCCCTTTTCATTTTTTCCAAAAAATTTTGAAAAAAAATGGATCTGTTTTTTATGAAAATATCTTAATTTAGACAATTAAAAGACTTTCTAGAAGTAAAGTTTCGTTAAAAACACAATTGGAGGAAGATGAATTTTTGACACAAAAAATTACAAGGGTTACCCCTTTGCATTTTTTTCAAAAATTGTTGATAAACATTTTTTTTGTTTTTTATGAAAATATCTTAATTTAGTTAATTAAAAGACTTTCTAGAAGAAAAGTTTCGTTAAAAACACAATTTGAGGAAATTGAATTTTTGACACAAAAAATTACAAAGAGTTACCCCTTTTCATTTTTTTCAAAAAATGTTGGAAAAAAATTGATCTGTTTTTTTATAAAAATATCTTAATTTAGACAATTAAGAGACTTTCTAAAAGAAAAGTTTCGTTAAAAACACAATTTGAGGAAGTTGAATTTTTGACACAAAAAATTACAAAGGGTTACCCCTTTTCATTTTTTTCAAAAAATGTTGAAAAAAAATAATTAGTTTTTTTATGAAAATAATTTAATTTAGTTAATTAAAAGACTTTCTAGAAGAAAAGTTTCGTTAAAAACATAATTTGAGGAAGTTGAATTTTTGACACAAAAAATTACAAAGGGTTACCCCTTTGTATTTTTTTAAAAAAATATTGAAAAAAAATGTATCTTTTTTATGAAAATACCTTAATTTAGTCAATTAAAAAACTTTCTTAAAGAAAAAAAAAAACTTTCTTTGCATATTTTCCAAAAAAATATGAAAAAAATATATCTGATTTTTTTTTATGAAAATATCTTAATTTAGTCAATTAAGAGACTTTCTAGAAGAAAAGTTTCGTTAAAAACACAATTTAAGGAAGTTGAGTTTTCAAAAAATGTTGAAAAAAATTGATTTGTTTTTTTATGAAAATATCTTAATTTAGTTAATTAAAAGACTTTCTAGAAGAAAAGTTTCGTTCACAACACAATTTGAGGAAATTGAATTTTTGACACAAAAAATTACAAAGAGTTACCCCTTTTCATTTTTTTCAAAAAATGTTGGAAAAAAATTGATCTGTTTTTTTATAAAAATATCTTAATTTAGACAATGAAAAGACTTTCTAAAAGAAAAGTTTCGTTAAAAACAAAATTTAAAAAAGGTGAATTTTTGACACAAAAAATTAAAAATGGTTACCCCTTCGAAAACAACTTCATCTCTTTTTTATGAAAATATCTTAATTTAGTCAATTAAAAGACTTTCTTAAAGAAAAGATTTGCTAAAAACAATTTGAAGAAGTTGAATTTTTGACACAAAAAATTACCCCTTTGCATTTTTTTTAAATGTTGAAAAAAAATTCATCTGTTTTTTTTTTTAAAAAGAAATATCTTAATTTAGTTAATTAAAAGACATGCTATAATAATAAAATATTCAATAAAAACACAATTTGAAATAGTTGAATTTTTGACACAAAAAAATAATTTTTGTTCAAAAAATGTTGGAAAAAAAATTGATCTGTTTTTTATGAAAATATCTTAATTTAGACAATTAAAAGACTTTCTAGAAGTAAAGTTTCGTTAAAAACACAATTGGAGGAAGATGAATTTTTGACACAAAAAATTACAAAGGGTTACCCCTTTGCATTTTAAAAAAAAAAATGTTGAAAAAAAATGTATCTGTTTTTTATGAAAATATCTTAATTTAGTCAATTAAGAGACTTTCTAAAAGAAAAGTTTCGCTAAAAACACAATTT
>JXPG01031621.1:2279-12872 GCA_001015175.1 Megaselia abdita
TAAATTTAACACCCCGATTTTTAACAGTGTGGGTATACCCTCCTCCGTGGTGTCTTGTTCAACAAGGTCTACCCATCGCTGTCGTTTTGGTTGGGGAATCGTCGTCAATCCTTGCTACATGTCAAAGACGGATCTTTTCAACTACATTCGGTTGGTTATATAGCTGGTATAACTTGTGGTTGTACCATATCCTCCATTCGCCTTCGACGCATAAGGCACCGAATATAATTCGTAGTACTTACCTCTCAAATTTAGAGAGAACTCCTTCGTCTTCCGAAGTTAGGTGCAGCATTCTGCAAAATGCAGAAGTACTGGGAGGTTGTTGTAAAGCTTAACCTTGGTCTTAATGGACAGATGAGTCGACCGAAATAGCCTATTCAAACTGAACAGACATTTAGAACTTGCTTGAAGTTTCTCCAGCGGATTTGACATATAGTTTGATGAGCCAAAATGATTCTCTGATTGGAGTGTCGTACGCTTGTTAAAAGTCGATGAAGAAGTGGTGTGTATAGACTTGGAATTCCTTTGTCTTTTCCAAAATCTGTGTGAGTATGAAAAGTTGATCGGTGATCAAAGACTTTTACAAAAATTGGAAAGTCCTCTTGGATACAAAGTTCCACTTATGTATGAAAGTTGATACGTCCTGTGTTGTCTTGTTTGTTCACTTTAACTAACTTTTAAGAAGAAGTCTCTTCTGGGGGCACTCCTTGATACATATTTCCGTGCACAATTAACATGTTTTCACGAAACTTCGCCTTTTGTCTCCGCAACAACAAATATCCTGCCATACTCGGAACTTTTTAGGTAACTTGATCTTTGTTTGATTCTAAAATTTTCTTAAATACTTCCTCGTTCAGTCGCAATATAAAACTCCTGGCCAGGCAATTGGGAAAAATTACACAACACATAAGTTTTAACATCCATTGTGCAGCATTCAAAGTTTTGAAAAAAAAAAACTGCTTTCAACTTTTTACGACTTAAAACCTTGTTTTAATTTAATATGTCTAACTGTTTTCTCAGAGCAATTCATTATAGCTGCCATTTTTCTATTGGTTATCCTAGGATTTCTCTGAAATGAGGTAACTACTTTTGCCTTTTTGGCAATTGTTTGTTGACTCCTACGCTGATGTTCTTGAAATAATCGAATTATATAATTTCAAGTCTTTCTAATTGCCTTGTCCTTTTGCCAGTGTCAGCTAAAGTAGCAAATAAAATGCTAATGCCTCTTGCAATCACTTTTGTCACCTTTCTTAAAAACCGGGCAAATTATGCTAATGTTTCACGCTTCTGGCATCTCAACCCTGTCCCAGATCTTTAGAAGCAGCTTGTGGAAATCGTCGTTGAAAGAAGGCCCTGCTATTTTTAACAGTTCAGTTGGTATACTATAATTTCCTTCGCTTTTGTTGTTCTAATTGTCCGCGGTAGGCTAGGTCCGGGGGACTCTTTCAAGGTTAGACCCCTCACGAAACCCTACCTTGATAGCGAACGAATCGTACAAGACCATCCGCTGCCTGTGGACCCGTCCGATACCTATGTCAAGCCATATTACCCTTTAGAGAACACTTCTTCTAGGAATAACGAAGAAAATAGTTTTTGAGTAATTCTTAAAAACTACATTTGTCGATCTTAATTCATAATTTTTCAAAACTCCATATCTCGAAAACGGCTTCAAAACTATCATATGGCATGGTTTGAATGTAAAGACTAATACATTTTTTTCAACAAAATGTTGAGTTGTTTTTTTTTTTTTTTTAAACTTCTGTACATTTTAGAATTTTAATGATGGGAGGAAATATTCAAGAAACTTAAACAAATTTTAAATTTAATCTTTGTAAAAATAAATATAAAATATTTATACTTATTTTTTTTAAATACATAATAAAACCAAATTTTAATGTGTTTAAGTTGTATTCAATTATTGTTATAATTAATAGAATCGGAAATAAATATTAAAATATAATACTAAACATCCAATTTTCATTAGAATTACATTAAAATAGATGAATAATTTTAGTTTTTTTAATTCAATTGATTAAACCCTCCAATTGGTTTTAAACAACATAAAATTGAGAGTTACATACCTATTGTTTCTAATAATGTTTCTTTCTCCATTAATTACTAAGGAATAATAGTCGTACAAAATCCATCATAGTTGTTATAATACTAATGAAATGTCAAGAAATTGTTTATAAATTTCACAAATGGTTATCAAATTACTGAAATTAATTACTTAAAGTTGTTGTCATTGCTACACATTCTCAAGTTCTCAATTAATATATAAAGGTTAAGAATTCATTAACGACATAGCATTCAATTTCACCCCATATCAGTAGTGATGCTCTTTTGTGCAAAAAAATCAATCAAAAGCCATTGACCTAATCTTGAAAAAGAAACTTTATTTAAAACAAGTAAGAATGTTGATGATAAGGTTGGTAGTTTCTTCCCTTTCTGTTTTCATGCTGATAATGCAAATATTCTTCTTTAATCATGTCAGCGGCTTTTTCAGCAATCATCAAAGTTGGAGCATTTGTGTTACCACTGACAATAGTGGGCATTACACTCGCATCAACTACTCTTAAATTTTTAATTCCATATACTTTCAATCTATGATCCACAACCGCCATTGGATCATTATACTGGCCCATCTTACAAGTTCCCACCGGATGGTAAATAGTTTGAGAGTAATGTCTCGCCATACAAGCCCAAAACTTATCACTCAGATATTCTTCATTGGGACAATTCCTCCATGAGTAAATATTTAAAGTCGCATTCAGATAACGGAAGATAGTAGTCTCTGAAAATTTATGGGCATATTTTAATCCCTCTACCTGAAACAATATTAATTGAGATAACAAACTATAAGTGGTTGAAATAGTTTACCAGAACATCTAAATCGTAGGGATCTTGGAAGTAGTTTGCGTAGATCAGAACATGTTTCCTTGGCAAACTTGATTGTAAGCGAATTCGTCCTCTACTTCTTGGTCGCATGAGTAAAGGTGTAATAATGTACGAGTCTTTGTAAATTACAGGCTCGAATACTTCAGCAAAATTGTCAACTGAAATACCCGAAGCTGTTCTACCACTCAGACCCCCATCCGCTGTGTATCCGTAAGATCCGAGAAAATATTGAATATCGGGCCAATCTAGTTTTGGATCCATATACTTTGTGCTCCAGTAACCCATGAGTTCACAAATTGGCATTCCGTAGAAGAAACCTTGCTTATGATCCAAAAACTCAGCTACATTCTCCGTGTTCAAAAACTTTGGAAAAATGAAAGATAAAGTTTGATCAGTGACTTTGTTATCTATTATATAGGAAGCTCCTGTCGCAGATACATGGTCTTGTAAGTTTTCTCCAACTCCTGGTGCGTGCTTGATCACATCTATATCGAACTCATCCAGGTGATCTCTTGGACCAACTCCAGATAACATGAGAACTTGAGGACTATTTATTGATCCAGCCGACAAAATGACTTCCCTGTGAGCGTTAGCTGTATGTGGTAATCCAAAAACATCAAATAAAACACTTTTCGCGACTTTAGTCTCAGGATCTATATTTATTTTGTGAACAAATGCATTCACAATTATGTCCAAGTTCTTCCGTTTTGAAGCTGGTCGAAGATACCCTTTATTTGCACTGCACCTTAATCCATCCCTGACAGTCGCATGTGGTTTTGTAAACCCGGTTTGGGATTTTCCGTTAATATCTCCTTCTTTATTCTCAATTCCCAATTCTTTGACGGCTTCCCAGAAAATATCAATCAATGGCGAATTAAATTTGTAATGCTCAACTGTAATTGGACCCCCAACTCCATGGTAGTAACTTTTCTTAAATCCGGGATCCCTCATATCTTCCATTTTCTTAAAATAGTAAAGAATGTTGTCATAATTCCATCCTGGATTTCCCAATTCCGCCCAATGATCGTAGTCCCTTCTGTTTCCTCGCACATACATCATTGCATTTAAAACACTGGATCCTCCGAGAACTCTTCCTCGTGGCCAAACACACTGTTTGTTGTCCATAGCAAGACAGTAGCTTTCCGAAGGTTCTGTTTTGTACTTCCAATCAAATGGACTCCTTTGAAGAAGTGGGTAAATCATTGGTATATCAGCAATTAATGGTTCATCTGGCCCAGCTTCCAATAATAATATTTTCCAATGTGGGTTCTCCGACAATCGTGCTGCTAGTACTGATCCTGCTGAGCCTCCTCCAACGATTACAAAATCGTACGAATCTTTCATTTGAATTGGAAGTATGGGCTGCACTCGGTTATCTTCATCGACTATATCCGGACGGTCTAAGATAATACCTTCGCGCAGCATAACTATTATTGTGAGACCAGGACCAAGCGTGAGCATAATCCTCATCAGAGTCATCATTCCATCGAGCGTAACCATGTTTGCGATTTGAAAGCTAGCATTGAACTGGAAATTTACAAATAAGCTGAAAGAAGGGTCAACGATATACAGTTTGCCTAGGTTGCATTATTGGTATTTTATACTTTTTGTTCTGTATACGTAGTATTTGAATTCGCCGGTTGGCTTTTGTTTCTACTTCAAAGCAAATATGTAATTTTATAATTTCGTTTTCCATTCAACTGAATTCTTTTTAATCCCTTTTATATCACCTAGATGGATGAAGATGAAGGAGTACTGATATATCATTGTGGGTATTGTTCGATATACAGTATAGATGGGAATTTGTAGGTATGTGCATTTTTGATGCGTCGATGGCGAAGGAGTGTATGGATTGATACATACCCAATCAATCCCTACACAATCTAAATGAAGGAATGTTCACTGATGGATAGAATGAACATTACAGTCTAGAAGGCTGTATTAATGGATGGATATCATCACACTGTATGAATATTTGGATATCAAGTTTAATATCTTAAACGCTCAAAAAATTATAAAACGAAAAATTTCGCTATAAAATCATAATTTATTTTCCTTAAACACTAAACTTATGAAAATTCTATTTACACTTTCCTTAAGATCGAGTTTCTTATCCAAAATTCTTTGATCATGTCAGACCCTTTCTCAGCTATCATTATTACCGGTGCGTTCGTGTTCGCACTCACCAACTTCGGCATTATGCTAGCGTCTATAACTCTTAAACCTTTAATACCATAAACTCTCAACTGTGGATCAACTACAGCAGTTTTGTCCCAATATGGGCCCATTTTACAAGTACCCACAGGATGGTATATGGTCACTGTATACTGCCTTATCATGCATTCCCAATACTTGTCTGTAAACGCTTTTATATGCATACATCCAGGCCAGTGATATGCTGACAATCGAGATCCAAATCTCTGCATTGCCTGCGTTCTTGACAGAGAAACTGCTATTTTCACTCCTTCCACGAGTGTCTTCATATCCAATTCATCTGCTAAATAATTCGGATAAATCAGTGGATAATCAAAAGGGTTTGCGCTTCTTAGTTTAATTGATCCCACACTCTTAGGACGAAGTAACATAGGAATAATACTCCATGCGTCACGATTGTTTATTGGCTCGAAAACGTGATGATAGAATGAATCACTCAGGCCATGAGCTTTCCTTAACTGTGAACCTCCATCGGAATTTGTTGACCCCGATACAAAATGGAATTCAATATCAGGCCAATCAATCGACTGATTTGTGTGTTTTGTTTTCACGTAAGCGAGTCCTTCAACTCCCCCTAGAATCGTTAAAGGACCTTGACCGAAAACTGCGTACTGTAAAACCGTTGACATTGAATGGAATCGATTTTCTACGATTGATACTGGTTGGTTTACCATGAACGTTAAACCACCTAATCCTATGTGGTCCTGTAGATTCTCTCCAACTTGAAGATCTTGAATAACGGGAATTTTAAATTTCTGTAATTGTTTTCGCTCTCCAATTCCTGATAACATTAGGGTTTGTGGAGAATTTACAGAGCCTCCGGAGAGAATAACTTCTTTTGAGGCTCTAATGTGATAAATCTTTCCTTCTCTGACAAATTCAACACCAAAGGCTATTTTTGTTATTGGATCTATCATAATTCTTGTAACTTGTGAGTTCATTGAAATGTGGAGATTGGGTCTGTTCCTTGCTGGTCTCAAGAAAGCTTTGGCTGTACTACATCTGCTTCCTCTCCGGGTTGTCCCTTGAGCTATCATAAATCCAGTTTGTTTTTCTCCATTCAAATCTCGATTATCGTATCCCATTTCCACTCCAGCTTCAACAAACGCTGCTGCTAGAGGTGTGTGATATGGAGCTTCACCAACAGTTAAATATCCTCCTGTTGAATGGTAAGGCGTACTCGCAAGGTATGGATTGATATTGTCTTCAGATTTCTTGAAATAAAACAAGGCGTCTCTGTAGCCCCATCCAGAATTACCTATAGCCTCCCAATTATCGTAATCTATCTTACTTCCTCGTAAGTAGAGCATATAATTGAGGACACTTGATCCTCCGAGCACTTTTCCTCGGGGCCAATTACAACGTCCTCCGACCATTGCTGAAATAAGTAAATGTGTTACTAGTGTTTTTGATTTGAATATTTTTTAGATTTAGATAGTATTCCTGAGGTAGGAAAGGGCTTTGGAAAATATATACTGCACAAATTCATGTATTGCTGAATTTAACGGATAAAATTGAAAAACAGAAAGATGTTTACAAGTCATGAATAAGACATTACAAAATAAAAACACTTACCTAAACACGAAGTTCCGCTTGGCTCCGTTTTGTATTTCCAATCCATTTTGCTCAGCTGCAAATAACCAGCCATCAAAGGTACGTCCGATATTTCGGTTTCATCACCACCAGCTTCCAACAATAACACATTCCAGTTTTCCACTTCAGTCAGTCGATTGGCAACAACGGATCCCGCCGAACCCGCTCCAATTATTATAAAATCATAAACGTCTAGGAAATCGTCAGCAGGAACATTGGCCGCTCTTGACTCTGGATCCATGATGTCCTCGTATTGAAAATATGCGATCGCCGCTACCAACATATACGTGAACCATGTTGAACTTGTCGCTGCAGTCACTGCTCCACCAATAGCACTCGCTGCCCCGCTCACTATTGAACTCATTACAAATTATTATTCTTCTCGAACACAAGTAGACTTCAACAGCCCATACTGTCCCTCAGGTAGCTGGAAAGAGAAACAAAATTCATTATTTCGTAACCACTGCAAGTAATGCATACGAAATGAAGGAATTGACATCGTCTAATGGCTTTTCCCATGTTTTACTTAGGGGATTCATTAGTGTGGCTTNATTCAACAGCCCATACTGTTCCTCAGGTAGCTGGAAAGAGAAACAAAATTCATTATTTCGTAACCACTGCAAGTAATGCATACGAAATGAAGGAATTGACATCGTCTAATGGCTTTTCCCATGTTTTACTTAGGGGATTCATTAGTGTGGCNCTTCAACAGCCCATACTGTCCCTCAGGTAGCTGGAAAGAGAAACAAAATTCATTATTTCGTAACCACTGCAAGTAATGCATACGAAATGAAGGAATTGACATCGTCTAATGGCTTTTCCCATGTTTTACTTAGGGGATTCATTAGTGTGGCTTGTTTTTGTTAAATCAAATTTTATGTATTTGCGTTGCGGTTTTTTGTAACAATCGTGAATGGAATTTACAAAACTTTCGAAAGGCGGTTAATCTTGAAAAGGAATTAGGTTGAATGAATGGTTGTAGGGTGATCTGTCTTCACAAATTTTCATATTAGTATTATTGAAATTCACTTCAAAAAGAATCTACGAAGAAAGTTAGGTCCATTCATGAATCTAAATTCACCGTGAAATTTATGTGTGTAAGCTTTATGTTCAACAAACAGTTTCAAATTATTCACTTAGTTTCAACTGGAAGATTTTCTTTCCATACCTTTAGTTATAAAACTTATGATTTCAAAGAAAAAGTTCATCAAAGTCCAAGATTTCAAACTAAACACTATTGAATACTATGAAAACCGTTAACCGTAATAAACATTCCGTCAGGAAATCTATAATCACCGTCAAGTTTGTATTAACCAACAACGACCAAGTTCATTCAACCAATATGCAACATTAACCAGATTCACTTTCATTTGATTCTCTGTTACCAATCACCATTAGATTCCTGCATCTAACGCAAACAAAATGTTTATACCTTTTATTGAACACGTAAATTTGTAGCTCGAAATTTCTCTTTTATTCACAAGCAATCGAAATATTATGATGATGATTCTTCATTAGAAATACAAGAATTCGTTGGTCAAATGAATGTAGGCCAATCGTTTTATTCTTCTTTTCCTCACCGTCTTCTTTTTTTCTTCTTTATAAAGTGTTAATTACGTCACGCTTACAAGAATCGCAAGCAAGATGCATATCGCTCTTATATTTCTACCGGCTAAATTTTCAATTATCTTTAGCGTTTCGCGTCTTCAAACAAACTGAAGTTCATGGTAAAGTTTTTATTGAATTTTCGAATATAAGAAAGTTGTACTGTTAGGTTTGAGAGAGTATTTGTGTTGGGGTAGGGTGGTTAGGTTTTTTATAAATTGCCGTATTTCTTGTTTTCATTTGTCTATCTATCTTTCTATTTCTTCTTCAGATCTCGGAATGTGTATGTGGAAATTAAGTTAAGGTTTTACGTTTTTTTGTTTTTAAGGTGTTTTGTAGTACGACTAAGGCTGTTAAGACTGCTTATACGCCCATAAGCTCCTGATCGGAGACATACTCTGTCCTCCGAATAATATATTAGGAACTCAAAAATCATATAGTAGGAATAATAAATCCCATGAAGCAACTGTTTGCTTTAGAAATCTTGCCTTTCTCTTCGCCAATGTATTTTTAAAATTTGAAATCAGAGACTTCTGGCATTAAAAATGACACATAATTCGAGGTCCTCCGCAATACCTTGAAACTTTGGAATCGAATGAAATTTTCCTAACTGAAATATGATAAATTTGAAATGAAGTAAATGTTTTTAGTAGTCAGTCAGATTGGACAACGTTTACAAATTTATGTTAGAAAATGTTGAAGGCAGACGTACAGACGAACGAATAAAATCCTTTAAAGAAGGTTTTTTTTTAAAGCCCTTAACATGTTTACCCATCAATTACAGATTCTTTAGGCCCTGCAAACAAATATTTTTCTTGTTAATAAATCAATGTTCAGTTCTTTATAATTGTTAGGTTATAGAATGGGCAAAAAATGATTACGCAGTTCACAAAAGAAACAAAAATTTAGGAGTTTTTCCTACTTTACGTGTAGGTAAAATTAAATACCCACAAAAATAGGAAAAAATCTTAAATTTGTAGAATAAATGTTTCTACATTCTGTAGGTAAATTTTGGAGTAGGAGAAATGTCTACATAAATAAGTAAAACAATTACACATTTGTGGTGAAATATGAAAGATTCTTAAAACACCCACAAAGAAGGAAAAATGCCTACGCTTTGTAATAAGAGAAATACCAACATATGTGGGAGAAACTCCTAAACTTCAAATGGTGTTTGTAAAATTCCTACAAAAGGCAAAATTCTTACTTGTTATTTTTACAAACTAAAGAAATAAAAATACCTACGCTTCAAACGATAGGTAACATTTCTAGCAAACATTCTTTTAAGAATATCCATATATTGTTTTATTGTAAACTATTCTCAGTTAGCTACCATAACCGAACTGATAAAAGGCTTGGCTTGATATGAAAATCAATAAGTAAGGGTAAGGTTCGAGATCCACTAATTGCAAGACATTTCTGTATAATATGGGACTTGTAGATAGGATACACCAGGGTGCTCAGAGGTCCTACAATTCCTTCATTTTCCAAAAACCATGAAAAATTTCTACTTCTTTATCAAAATACTACATTTCCTACAATTTCTCTATTTCATCTTGAATTTTCACTGTGTATTTCTTGGACTTTTTTAACATTTAATTTTAAACTCAAATGTGAACTCTTAAGAATATGTTTGATCCATTAAAATAAGTGGAATTATTAATAACTATAAATTTGCTATCAAATCAAGAAATACATAAAAAGCAAACAAATTGTTCTTGTTGAATAAATAAAGTATTGGTAAGTTATTTCTCTTTTCTTTTTGTGTGAGTTTATACGAAGTTTTATATTTGTTTTCTTTATCTTTTTAATACAGTTTTTGTTGAAAGTAATTTAAAAATTTAATTTATCAATATTTTGCAATTTTTGTTTCGGGTTTTTTTGAAACAAAAAAATACCCTTATGTACACGCTTTGTTCGTCTGTCGTAAAACTTTTGCAACGAAGATTTTAATGGGTAAACATCCGATAATGACATGTAATACCTCATTTTAAAGGCCTATCTGACTACTACGCTAGGGCTTAAATTCTGGAAGCTTCCATTTTAAGTATTTTTAAATTTTAGTTAAAATCTTATCCGATTTTCAAGTTTGATACCGCGTTTTAAAGCTACTGATGGGAGCAAAATATGGAGATCTTCGTTATCTCGAATCATATAGGGTCGTGCGAAACATAATTTAATATTTAACAGGGTGGGAATTTTTTTACATAGTGCAACAACATTTTGTTTACATACAATAAGGGAAATGTTCCCTTTGCTGCAAAAATTCCTTGCTAGGAAAAA
>JXPG01031640.1:504-10704 GCA_001015175.1 Megaselia abdita
CCTTTAATATAACATTTTAAATAAACTTTTTTTCTAGAAAGTGTTTTGATTGATTAAATTAAGATATTTTCATAAAAAAGTATACTTTTTGTCCACATATTTTTTGTAAGAAATGTAAATGGGTACACCTTAGTGATTTTTAGTGCTGAAAAATCAAATTCTTTAAAATTACCTTTTAAACAAAACTTTTCTTCTAGAAAGTATTTTATCTGGTAAAAAGAAAAACCAACTTCTTTAAAATTACCTTTTAAACAAAACTTTTCTTCTAGAAAGTATTTTATATGGTAAAATTAAGATATTTTCATAAAAAAAAAGGAAATTTTTTTTCCACATATTTTTTTGTAAGAAGTGTAAAGTGGTACCCCTTAGTGATTTTTAGTGCTGAAAAATCAACTACTTTAAAATTACCTCTTAAACAAAACTTTTCTTCTAGAAAGTATGTTAATTGATTAAATTAAGATATTTTCACGTTAACATTAGATGGTGATTAATAATATGAGGTGAAAATCGTGTATAACGAATAATCCTTGATTAACCCCAACAGGAATCGGTTTTGGGAAAGCTAAGTAGTTATCTATTGAAACTTGAAATGCCTTTGCAGACATATGTTGAAAATTTGAATTTAACTAATTTGTATACTTGTCAAAAGATTTTTAAATATCGAAAATTATCCAGTTTGTTGAGCACCTTAGTCTTTTATTGGTCGATAACTTGATGGAAGTCTGACTTTCTAACATGGCTTAGGACTAGGTATATAACTTTAACTTTTTTGAGCTCATCATTAAAATAGTCTAGGAGACTTGGATGTCTTTAACGATCTTATAATTGTTGAAATTTCTTCGAATGATATCGGTCTTTCCACAAAAAATCGTTGTGTTATGTTCGGTATTGTGATATTTCTTTAAACTTTGGAGTCAATAGAGTTACTCATATGAGATGTGAGCTCATAGGAAAATGATTGGCTTTTCCTTCGGGTGTGACAAGTGTTAAGTGTTTAAGCCTTAATGTAACTTGTAAGCTTGGGCACATCTAGTTGTTCATTATTATGTTGAAAGTCTTTTTTAGATGTGGGATGTGATGTGTTGAAAACAAATTAGAAGTTTGAGATGCTTTGGAGACCGAAAAGTACTTTTCAAGCAGTGTTGGTTAGTAAACGATTCCAGGAGACGTGTTTAGTTTTGAGCATTTTCTGATCATCATTTTATCAGTATTTTGAAGTAGCAGCAATTTGTATTCAATAGTGCACGAATAATGATTGTTACTCAGTCATTTCTGTATATATAACTTACCTGTCCGCATTTAAAGTAATTAACGATAGATATATTAGATGGTATAATTTACAACAGAATGTTATTACATTAAGGTTATTACAAGTTGATCATTAATTTTTAATTTGCCTTATCATTATAGAAATCACTGAACCTTTTCTCTATTACATAAAATTAACCATATTGCCAAATCTCAATAACTACAGTAAACTGAATTCCTTATTAAAACAATATTTTTCCATTTAATCCGAATAATTGAAATCCTCCTTTCGACTTGATATTATTTAATCTCGAATATACCACAGCTTAAGAGTGAAACAAAAAAGTTACTCAACAATGTGATGTGATGAAGAAAAACAGGATTCCATAGCTTAAGTAACAGAAAAGAGAAGAGAAGCCCACAATATAATCGCCTTACAAAGGAAAATACCCTTCCATTAACTTCCTGATTTCAATACAAATTCAACTCTTTAGAACGATATAATATCTACTAGTCTGTAGTGTAACATCGTATGCTCTGTACTAAGTGTCCAGAATGCCAACCAGAGCATATAATAAATCCATTGTAACATAAACCGAAATATTTCCAACAAAATTACTCTCCTACACACATGATAATGAATTTAGAAGAATGTTAACTATCGTTCAGATTTTTTTTTCTTTTTCATTCTGATATTTTATCTACCTTAACAACATAAAATACACTCCACTTGCTATCAAGCTAACAACCTACCTACTAACTTGATACAGTAATGTGAGGGTATTGTTTTCGAGGACATAATACATAAAATGTTTTAATAAAATTTAAAATCTCCCACGTTCTTTCTCTCTCACTCTATCCTGTATTGTGTTGCATAATCAACCAATATCGGCCCTTGTTCCTGCTCGGTAATATGGTAGTATATAGTTCCTCCATGCTGTAGATGAAGTGAAGCTTCTGCGGTCATTTTATCTCCTCACAAAAAACACAAGTTGCCATTATATTACCAGCTAATAATTGAATTGCCTGTAGCATGAAGAAACGTACAATACTGCTAATATCAACCGTCTTCCCTTCCTTCGCCTGTAGTTGGCGTATTGGAACTTCAATTTTTTAGGGTGGTTAGAATTGTGTTTTTTTATTAGTTTTTTTTTCTTCGAGGCTTAGATACTGTTCCNGATTGTGTTTTTTTATTAGTTTTTTTTTTTCTTCGAGGCTTAGATACTGTTCCCCTTCCACCGGCGAATTAGAGCAACAAACCCAGCTAATCAAGAAACGGAATCAAGAATAAGACGGCAACAAACCTCTCCCGCGGTATCGTTGAGAAAAATAATCTCTTAGTTAAGCAAAGAAAATAAAACAAATGTAACATTTGTAAAATAAAGAGATTATATTTATTACACTGGTTTTCTACATCGGTGAAGCTATGTAGAAGAAATATTCTCGATTAATAGATTTTTTATCACCATTATGTGTTTACGTTCTTCATTTGCCTGTCTGTCCGTCCGTCTGCCGTAAACCTTTTGAAAAATTTTGAAATAAAAAAGCAATTTGAGGAAAGTTGTATCTTCAACCCCATAATTTGACAGTGAAAATTTGAATGTGAAAATTTTNTAGGTTTTTTACGAAAATGTCTTAATATACTCAAATTCTCACTCAAAATATTATGTAGAAGAAAAGTTTGATAAAAAAGCAATTTGAGGAAAGTTGTATCTTCAACCCCATAATTTGACAGTGAAAATTTGAATGTGAAAATTTTAAAATATTTATTTTTTTACGAAAATGTTTTAATTTGCTCAAATAAAACATTTTATCGAAGAAAAGTCATCCTCTTCTATGTTCAATATTAAATCCTGATATTAATTCTGATTCTCCTTCAGCAAAATCAAATGGTATACGATTTTCCAGCTAAAGAAGAACTAAATCATACTAATCCTATAGGAAATATTATCACTATAAATCATAAATACTTTTGATAGTAAAAAAATGTATTATATTATAATTTCCAATTAAAAAATAAAAGTTAAACTTACTGCATATGAAATTGTTTGAGCTACAGCTCGCAAACTTCATAATAAAGCATAATTAGAATTTGAAGATCACCCAGCAATAATAACTGTATAAACACCTAAGCTTGTACAACATAAAAAAAAAAATACCGAAATTAAAATTATATAAATTAATTAATATATTTACAAAAATACGAAAATGTGAAAATTTTAAGATATCGATTTTTTTACTAAAATTTCTTAATTTACTCAAATAAAACATTTTGTAGAAGAAAAGTCTAATAAAAAGCAATTTGAAGAAAATTGTATTATTGTACCAAAAATTTGACAGTGGTACACCTTTGCAATTTTTTCGAAAATGTGAGAATTTTAAAATATCGATGTTTTTACGAAAATGTCTTAATTTACTCAAATGAAACATTTTGTAGAAAACAAATTTGATTCAAAAAGCAATTTTACGAAAATTGTATCTTCAATCCAAAATTTGACAGTGGTACCTCTTTGCATTTTTCTCGAAAATCAGAGAATTAAAAAAAAATATATTTTATTACGAACATGTTAATTTAGGGGTCTTACTAATTGCTATATACCGTATAAACACTGTAGCTAATGGATTTATGGTGTAAGGGCGAATGGTAAGCTGGTGAAANGTGCAGTATAATACACATCAATAAATATAAAAAAGTGTGTCAGACAAAAAAATTTCAAAAATAGAGATGTATTGCTATATCTACACCTCAAACGTGTAAATTTAACACCGATTTTAATTTTTTTCTAAATTTTAGTTATTCTCAAAACTTCAGCTTCAAAAACTTTATTTTTGATGATATTCATTGTTTTGCTGAAGGAATTTTTGAACGGTTTCATGAATTGTTAAAGTCTTTTAAATTTAATTCTATGTAAAGTATTTATTGTTATGGCTGTAACTGATTTTGTTTACAATTTTTATTTTAGTTTTTAAATTTTGAAGAAGTATTAATTTTATAGTTCCATTGTAATTGTTGCAAAATTGTTTTTTATTTTTATTATAATTATCTTTTTGTAATCTTGGATAGTATTTTTTGTTAATGTTTTTTTATTGTTTTTTAATATTATTTTATTTTTTAATAGTATTAATTGTTTTGCTAAAGCAACTTTTTGTAAAATAATTGTTTTTTAAATTTAATTTTAAAATCCTTTTTGTTTTTAGTAGTATTTATTATGTTGATGAAAAATTAAAATTTTTGAATTTACTATTTCTAGATTTGTTTTAATTTATTTTTTCTTATTATTTTTTTTATTTTTTTGTAAATTATTTTGTCATTCATATTTATTTCTTTTTTATTATTTAATTCTTGAGGATATTTATGGTTTTGATGAAATATTTTTTCACTTTGCTTTTTCTGAATTTTTCTTATTATTTTATTTTCTTATGAATAACAAATAGAAGAAAATCGCAAAAGAAACCAATATTAAACATAAAAAGCTTAAAAACTTCAAATGAAAAATCAAACAAATACCAAAATTAAAAATTAATAAGAACTAAAGATAAAATAATCAAATATAAAACAAAGAATTAAAGAAATAATAGTAAACAAAAATTCACAATAGAAACTTAAAAATATATAAATATTAAACGCAAATAGAATAAAAACAAAAATAAAAAAAAGACAAATATTAACAAACAACACTGTTAAAAATCGAAGTGTAAATCGTTACACCTCAATCGGTGTAGCAAAAATTACACGTTTTGAGGTGTAATGTCTACACTTCAAAAGGTGTAGCCATTTTTATAACTGCAATGGTATACACGTCAATAATTATAAAGAAGTGTTTCAGCCAAAAAAATTCTAAAATAATTTACACCTGCAGTTTTAAAACTTACACGCTCAGAGGTGTAATGCTATATGTACACCTCAAACGTGTAAATTTAACACCCCGATTTTTAACAGTGAAGAACATTTTAATAAAAAATAATTACACAAACAAAATAAAATAAATAATAATTTCTACAAAAAAAAATCTATAAAACAAATTAAAGAACCAAATATATAAAAATAATACATTAAAGAACTAATAAACAAAACTAAAAAACCCCAAAATGAGTTATTTTTTAAAATTTTAAATAAATAAAATAATCATTAACTGAAGCAAAAACTAAAAATTGTAAATTAAAAAAAAACAGGAAAGAAACAGAAAAAACTTCCAAAATTTAAAATCTAAGGAATAAATTATATATGATCTAATTTATGTATATTTTATATAAATTTTCCATTTAAATTGTTAGTGTGTTTTTTAAATCAATCATTAAAGAAATATTAAAGTAGTTTATTCTTTTACTTTAATAATCTTAATTGTTTTTCTGTTAAACTTGAAATTATCTCCTTTTTTTAGGATTTTTTTACTTACTTTTATGTATTTTCTTTTTCCGTCTGTCCGAACTAACTTTAAAGGTATATCTGACTACTATAAACTGCAATTAACATAATTTTGAATGGTCGACACCAGATGGCGCTTACTATTCTGAAAGCTTCCATTTTATTTTATTTTTTTAATTTTAATTAAGCAAATCTAATCCGAATCTCAAGTTTGATACCGCGTTTATCATTGCTTTTTGGAATTCTTAAATGCAGTGTCGTATTAGTGAAAAACAGTAAAATGGCCTATAAAAAATGTACATTTGAGTCAAAAACTTCGTTATACATCATTTCGAAGGAACTCATAAGACCCTTAATCGGTCCTTTGCATTGAATTTGTCTATTTAATTCCATTTAGAATTTGTTCAAAACTTTTTTGAAAGATTACACCGAAAGGAAGACGACATTTGCATGTACTGAGTAAGCTACTGGACATTTATGACGATATATTGGAACTGCATCAGCTTTTAAATTGATGTGAGCTTGAATCTTGTCGCAATGATCTGGTGAATCTTGAAAAACCTCTGAAAAAAATCTTTTGATTTAATGAACTATTACATTTTTCGTTTTACACAACTAGCGGCCTTTGTTCTCTTGTCCCCAGAATCCTTGATGTAAACTCCTAGTTACCTCTGAATCCCCCAATGATTTTAACTATTTCATGGGTTGGTTGGTTGACTTCACTTGAGGAAAATTCTTTGCACTACTTAGTTGTCCAAGAATAAGCCAAGTTTATTCGGAGATAAGCATAACATCGGATGCTGAATCCACTTGTAAATTCAGTGATTGTTAATTAGAATTATCAGATTTATAATATTTCTTGCTTTTCTGATTAGAAGAAATTCTTTTAACTAATAAACTTTCCTTGGCAAGACTTGCGTCCTGTTGAATGCTGATGATTCGCTGTGCTTCGGATAGCAGTTGATTTAGTTTAATTTCTCTTGTGCATTGCCCGTATTAAATGAAGCATCTACTATTGAAAGCAGTCTGGTTCTCCTGTCACGACCTTCCGGAACTTGTAGCCAAAATATGAAAATTTAACATTTGAATAGATTGTTTGACAGTTTGGTCAATTCAAAATCTTCACATAACATGTTTACTACCGTAGCATGTGCAGAGAAATCAACATTATACGGTCTTTCATTAATTGAAAACATCTCCACCTCTGGGTGAATAGTGATTCTGTTCTGCCAAAGTTGTCTATTAGCATCTGAATAGTTTCAATAAATTGAATATCTTTTGCTTCTTCCAGAAGAATAGAATCCAGATACTGATTGTGCTCCAGATGTTTTCGAAGAAAATCTTTGGCATCCTCGATCAACACATTTTTGTATCTGCGATACCATTTTGAAAATGTAGTTTTAGTCTTCAGTGTATAGGGAATTTACTTTTTGACTAAAGCAGTTTGATTTTCTTAATTTTTTTAATGTTATTGTTCTTTCTGTAGAGGTTCTTACTTTTTTTTTTATTCCCTTCTATAATTGTTATAAAGTAACAATTGTTTCCCTTTCTGGAATTCTTAAATAAATCGCATTGATTTTTATATATTTTCTAGAAACATAGTTTTAAAAATCTTTCTTACAAAATGATCCAGAATCCTAAAAAAAATAACTAAACAAAATCTAATGAAGCGGTGCAGTAGAACTACGTTTCGTAGTAGCACTAGGGTTTTTTGTTTTAAATGAATTATAAAATTACCCAACTCACAGTCTCTGGCCCCATCTTCACTTCGAATAATATATTAGGAACCATAATAATCATACCATGAATCGTAAAGTCCATAAAACTACATTTTTATTTAATTTCCCCTTTCGTTCCTAATTCCTTAATTTTGAGATGTATCACACGACCCTATATGATTTGAGATAACGAAGTTATCCACATTTTGCTTTAATTGCCCCTTTCCTACGCATATGTGTTTTCAAAAAGTAATGATGGTGGTTTGAGGGCCTCAGCCTCACCTTGCTTTTCTAAAGTTGATTGATTGCTTAATTTGTTTTCTGGTTTTTACATAAAAAAAATATTTTATTAATTCTTCTTGTTTTTTGAAGAAAATACTTACGCTTTCTTATATTATAAAAACAATATTCAGTTTTTATTTTATTTCTTATTGAGGGTTTTTGTTGTCTTGATGAAGCTGAAGGATTTCCGCTCGCTCTATAAAATATTTAAAAAAACGTATGGCCTTACCTTACGTTTATGCTGATAATGTAACGTAAGCCTTCACGTTCCGTTACGGAAAGGAAACCATGAAGCGCAGGCCAATACAAACTACAAAGTAATTTAATCGGGGTGGCGGATAGAAACCAACATTTGAATAGCTAATTTGAATCCTACATTTTACAAATCTAGGCTGGACTTGCTGTTGAAGTGAAAGCTAAGCTGATTAATCACAAGCGTCAACTAGCAGATGAAGAACTTTAATAAGGGTTTAACAAATCAGAGGCGGTTTAATTCGGTGCTAGAAACTCACTCACTTCTTTTACCAAATGTTTTTTTTTTTTATTTAATTAAGAAATGTTCTTTAAAAAATCAATATTTTAAAATTTTCACATTTTTGAGAAAAACTCAAAGGGGTAACACTGTAAAAACATTTTTGGTTAAAATCCAATTTTCCTCAAATTGCTTTTTCGATCAGACTTTTCTTCTACGAAATTTTTTATTTGAGTAAATTAAGACATTTTCGTAAAAGAATCAATATTTTAAAATTATCACATTTTTGAAATAATTGCGAAGAATACCACTTAACATTTTGAGCTATTGAAGGTTTTAAGCGACTTGCTAATATTTAGTAAGAACTGCTAAAATTATAAAAAAAAGTTTATATATTTTACACATTATAAGAATCTTCTTTTTGCTTTGAGAAGAGTTTAAGTTTTGAATAATATATTAAATTTATTTGGAAAATATTATCGAAATTTACATAAAACTTGAGAATAATCTATATTCTATTCTGGAAACTAAAAACTGTTAGAAAATAATTATAAATGATATTAATGTTTTGTTAATGTATATTTTAAAAAACTGCGCGATAGTAAAAAAAACCTTCCACCCTACAACAAAATATCCATATAATATTCAGTTCTCATAACGACCCTGCTTTGGCAGCTCAACAAGAAGAACAACGGCAAAAAAAAAGAAAAAAAGTTGAATGTATCTGTATAAATAAATTGTGTTGTTATTATGATATTGTTTCCAACCTAATAAGATATACATCGCTTCGTTTAGTGTAACATTAGTGCCACAAGTCGTTATGTTTCTTCCCAAGACAAGAAGAAAACAATCTAATTAGGAATTTCGGATCAGTATTATTCTCCAGGGAGCAACAAACAACACAAGACTAAGTAACTTAGTAACTAAACAATGTTGTGTTGTGTTGATGGTCGTATGGATTTTGGTAGTAGAGTAGCTGTTGCAGTATCTGTCTACAACATCCAGTGTAAAGCGTAAAACATTCTGTCGTCGTGTTAAATTAATTAACCGGAAATATCTCATGTTTCTGGGCCGATCCGACCGAACGACTGACTAAGAGAGCTTGGTATGACAGAAATGTTTCTTGCCACACCAAAACCTTAAACCTTTCAGCACTAAATCATCTCCATTCTTTTGTATAATTCCTTCGATATAAGAAGATGATGAGGAGAAGAAGACTGCGCCTTGAAATTCAATTCGAATCCATCCATTCATTCATTCATACAATTCATAAGCCTTGTTCCGCATTGTATCCATAAATCAGTTATTTTCACACAGCATCAAGAGCATCATCTTAGTGAGTAAGTCTAAACAGAAATACAGCAAAAAAACACATCAATCGCTTTGGTAGACAATAATAAGAAGATTAACTTCATGAAAATAGATACTTACTAAATCTTTGGTTTCATTTCATTGCATTTCATTCGTTTGTTCTTCCTTTTATGATTTCTGTTCTACAACACTATTATTCTTCTTCCCTTTCAAGGAGAGGTTTTTTTTATCTTTTTATATTATTAGCTTCGGATAGTATAGTATACTTGTCCTTGTTTTCTGTTAGAACTTTAATGTTAATTTATTTTTTTTAGGTCAAAGGGAATGAGCATTTTTTTTAAATTTTTACTAATTTGAGTATTGAATGTGTAACATTAACGAACGATTCGACTTTGTTCCAGAATTTCAGCATATCAGTATTCTGGACAAGTCACAACATCCGACAATTCTTCTTTATACCTATTGAAAACGAGAAACTTAGTTTTACTTGAAACAGGGAAATAACTATCAAAGAAAGAACATGAATGGCCTGAGTGGACGACTAATTTGCTTTCAATATGCCAAGTGACAACTAAAGGAAGTAACTGCAAAATGTATGACTCTGAATATGACATTTTAAGCTATGCAAGACCCGAAAATCAGAATGGCTGCAATGGCGCTTGCTGCAAAATACAACCTTAAAATCAAACAAATGAATACTTTCATAGCCTTTTTGCAAAATACAGCTCAATGAAAACGTGTATTTACAGTTGCCGGAACAAACTTTAAACGTTTTCAAACTTAGTATGGCCTGAAAAAAAAAA
>JXPG01031652.1:1046-12680 GCA_001015175.1 Megaselia abdita
AAAATAAAAAAAAAAAAAAATAAACAGACCGGTTTTTGAATAGGGTGGAAGTTGAAAGAAGATCATTCGTTGTGACTCATGTGTCCTCAAAGAGGAGAGAGATGACCCCACGGATACCGGTTTTTACCTAGACTTTTTTTCGATTCATGTCTTGTAATTAGGTGTTTTTACCACTAAGGAAATCCGTTCGATTCAGAACAGACTTCCTTAGTGAAGACCATATATAAAGTGGGAAAACGAAGGATTTTCATTTCGACTTCAACGTTTTATTTTTTCTTGTCGGTTCTGTTTATTTTGCTTTATTTCGTGAATTTGTTGACTATGTTGTTTTTTGTGAATAAAATGATTTTGTTTTCAAAGGTTGAATTTCGTGAAAAGGAGTGACTTTGTTTGGTTGTAAAAGTTTATTTATACTCAATTTGTTGATTCAAACTTGATTCATAAAAAAGGTAAGTGAAATTTTAATTGCATTTTTGTTGTTGTCACGTCGCGTCTTGAATTAACTCGTTTCGTTTTCCCATAAGCTTTATGAGTCTTTTGTTCAATGAGGCAATATGTGGGTCTTCATGGAAAATTTTAAGAACAGAATGACGGTTGAGTAATGTGGGAACGATGTCTGGTTTTAGCCATAAATTCTCATAGATGTTGTAATGCATTG
Organism: Megaselia abdita; assembly: GCA_001015175.1. Taxonomy (NCBI): domain Eukaryota; kingdom Metazoa; phylum Arthropoda; class Insecta; order Diptera; family Phoridae; genus Megaselia; species Megaselia abdita. Next base: position 1,705 of record JXPG01031652.1, read on the forward strand.
CGTTTGGAAATTCATCTTTAGTGGGGAATTCACAATCTGAATCTCATGATAATGAATCGCGACTCTGTTGTCACCAGAAATCAAGACAATGTTTACACTCTTAAGTCATTTCATTGATAAGATATATTAATTTCTTAGGCAATAAAAATTAGAATTGTAGAATTTGCATTCTATTCTGTAATATGTGTTGGATCTGAAAATTGTGGAATAAAAAAAAAATCCTTTCAGCTTCAAAACAATAAATACCCACAAAAATTTAAAAAAATATTAATAACATAATGATACAAATAATTTTACATCAAACTCAGTGACAAACAAAAAAAAAAAACATACGTTAAAATAAAAAATAATTTATAATACAAAAAAATACAATACAAATTTAAATAGTTAAAAATTCTAAAAAGTTTAACATTCCTTTTAATAAAACAAAAACAACAAAAAGCTCAAACTCAAGCTCAAACTGAAATTTTAAAATTAAACAATTACAAATATTTGACAACTATAGTTAAAATGTAGTGTAATAAAAATATTTTTTTTCTGAGGAAAAAATATTGACTAATTTTCACAGATTTCAAAAATGTTCATGACAAGTATCTATGTTTGGTTTTCTTTCTACATAAAAAAACTTTAAATTTTAATAAACCATTTAAAAACGACCCGCCAGATAGAGTATCTGACTAGAGCAAAACTGATAGATACAATCTAAATTGTAATTTTCCTCAAAAGAAAAAAAAAGAACAAAAATATTTTTTTGTATCTAAACGTTTAAAGATACTCTGAGTCAAAAAAACCAAGCATTAGATACTTTTTCGGAAATTTAGACAAAAGTCGAAAAATGTCACTTTAAATCTAAAAAATGTTTCGTTCTTAGGAACAAAAAAAATCTTATTTTTCATGAACTTTTCAAAAATGTTCATGAAAAGTGTCTACTGTTTATGTTTCTTAACTCGATAGCTACCTAATAACATTTCTTCATCAAAAAAAGTTCAATTTTAATAAACCATCCAAAAACGACCCGCCAGATCGAGTATCTGACTAGAGCAAAACTGATAGATACAATCTAAATTGTAATTTTCCTCAAAAAAAAATAAAAACATACTTTTTTTGATCTAAACGTTTTAAGATACTCTGAGTCAAAAAAAAACCAAACATTAGAAACTTCTTCGAAAATTTAGAGAAAAGTCGATGAAAAATGTCAATTTAAATCTAAAAAATGTTTCGTTCTTAGGAAAACAAATTTATTATTTTTCATGAACTGTTCAAAAATGTTCATGAAAAAAAAGTGTCTACTGTTTATGTTTCTTAGCTCGATAGCTACTTAAGAACATTTCTTCATCAAAAAACTTTCAGTTTTAATAAACCATCCAAAAACGACCCGCCAGATCGAGTATCTGACTAGAGCAAAACTGATAGATACAATCTAAATTGTAATTTTCCTCAAAAGAAAAAAAAAGAACAAACATATTTTTTTGACTCTGAGTCAAAAAAACCAAGCATTAGATACTTTTTCGGAAATTTAGAGAAAAGTCGATGAAAAATGTCACTTTAAATCTAAAAAAATTTTGTTCTAAGGAAAAAAAAAATCTAATTTTTCATGAATTTTTCAAAAATGTTCATGAAAAGTGTCTACTGTTTATGTTTCTTAATTCGATAGCTACCTAAGAACATTTCTTCATCAAAAAAAGTTCAATTTTAATAAACCATCCAAAAACGACCCGTCACATCGATTATCTGACTAGAGCAATCTGAATCGTAATTATCCTCAAATAAAATAAAATAAAAACAATATTTTTTTTTTATCTAAACGTTTTAAGATACTCTGAGTCAAAAAAACCAAAGATACTTTTTCGGAAATTTAGGGAAAAATCGATGAAAAATGTCAATTTAAATCTAGAAGATTTTTTCGTTCTGAGAAAAAAAAAATTATTATTCAAAAAGTTTTTTATATTTTATTTAATACATTTATAAAGGCAAGGAAAGCCATACTTAATTTTTGAATTTTTCAACTTGAAACTTTTCAAGATTTAGTATTTTTTTAGGTTCTTCTTCATAATTATTACATTTCATTATTTTTATTTGATAATACTTTTTTCTAAGTTTTAATATAATTTTTTGAAAGTAATTGTTTTTTTTAATTTGAGATTATTTTTTCTTTTTTTTATAAATAAGACTTTTTTTGTCTCCCTTTGTTGATTTTGTATTTATTATTTTTGTTTTTTTACTATTATAAATTATAAGACTTCTCTTATTTATTCGAGGATATATTCAATATTTTTTATTTTGTATTATTTTTTTATTTTGTTTTGTTATTATTGTAAAATAAATATTTTTCTAAGTTTTTGTTTTATTTATTTTTTATTGTTAGCATTTTTTTTGAATTTCTTGTTTTTGTAATGTTTTAGTTTTATTGTTTTTATTTAAGGTTTAAAGTTTTATGTTTTTTAAATATTTTGTTTTTATTGTTAAAAATGTTGTTTAATGAGGATAATATATTTTGTTTTAATTCTAAGTTTAATTTGTTTAGTTTTTTTATTTGTGAATTATTGAATTTAAATATTTTTATTATTTATTTTTGTTGTTTCAAGATGTTTTGTAAGATTATTTTTTGTAAAAAGTGTTTTATTTCAGGATAATTTTATTTGTTGCTAAATGTTTGTTAGTTTTTGGTATATTTTGACACATAAAAAAAAAAGAAACATAAATATCTCTTTAATTTTTAAAATTTATTATCTCCATAAAATTGGAAATTTTATAATTCTGTACATGTTCCAATCCCAGAGACAGGTTCTGAGAACACTTGCAGACTCCTCTCAATATTCCCCGTCTAACAATGCATATACAAATTTGTTTTGCCCATGAAACCGGTTCCGGAATCTTGGAACCTGTCCTCATACATGAAATGAATTCTGAGAACTTTTTCAAATTCCTCTCAATATTCTGTACTCAGCGTTAGCCACATGGCCTATATCCATTTTAAGACAAAATTAATTAGTAAAATTTAAAATAATTAGTAAAATTCCCTGTTTTATGTAGCAAAATTCACTAAATAAGTAGTAAATTAGTTGTAAGATTTACTATTACTATTAGTAAAATTTTCTATAAATAGATAAATTTACTATAAAAAGTAAAGCAAAAATTACTACAATTTTACTACTAAGTAATTAAAGTTTTAGTAACGAACTCAGTTTAGTAAAATGTTCTATTAATAGCTAAAATGACTACTCTCATGATAGTAAAATTTACTACTAAGTAGTCAAAATATTTTATTAGTACTCATTTCTATTAATAGTAAAAATTACTATTTAAGAAATAGCTTCAATTACTACTTAATGTCTAGATTGTAGTAAAAGAAAGTAATAACTTAATTAAGAAAAAATTCTACGAATAGTAAAAACTGCTAACCCAGAAATAGCTTAAATTACTATTTTTTAGTGAGCGAAATTTTCGTTTATCGTTCAGTCATGAGTTCAAGCCCAGGTGATGATAGTTTTTTTTTTTCGTTTTACTACAAAAAGTAGTAAATTTTGCATATATGTAGTAAGTTTTACTAATAACTGAGATACAATCATTATATTTTTTTTCAGGCATGAGTCCAAACCCAGACAATGTCTTCTGTTTTTTCTTTTTTACTACAAACGCTACTTTTCTAGTAGAGTTAAATAAATAAAAAATAACTTAATAAAATAAAAGAAACCCTAATTTTTAATAACAATTAAAAAACCTACAAATTTATTTTTATTTATTTAATATGAGCTACTATTTTGAGTAGTAAAATTTACTATACTTATTTTTTTCTGTGTAACGTACAAAAAGTAGCCTATCTTCTATTCCAGACTTCAATGAACATAAACTGCATTATTTAAAAAATGCCAGAAAAGAAATACTTCCTTGAATTCAACCTGTAAAAGAAATAGGGAGCTCAGTAGCCAAGTAGATCAATCTACACTTCGCTAGTGATAAATATCAAATCCACAAGTATACGAATTCTTATTGGTTCAAAGAATCCAGGATGTTTTTGATTGGTTAAATTATCAGCTGTTCATCCGGTGTTTGCTATTTTTTTGTTTATGACTAAGTTTCCAATATCCATAAATAGGTTTTCCATAGTCATTGCTTTCGGTTCTGATAATAATATAGACGTTGTATACTTATATAAACCTCATTAATATATTTAAATATTTGACTAAATTTTTGCTTTTATATAAGAATTATATTTTGATATTATAACCAAATTTATGGATCAATTATCCACTAAAAATTAGAGCGATTTCTTTAAGCGTATTTTATACAGATAATATCTAAAAAATCAGCTTATTATATCTAAGATCGCAGAGCTATATATTCGATCTTAGACCTGCTTCCAATCAAAGAGAATTCCAACTACTGAATGGGCTGGTTTTGAGCCTAAGCACTCTAGGGTGGGATTCAGATGCTATATCAACTGCCGGCCCGAATAACTTTGAATTAATTTTTGACATAGATCATGAATTAAGACGCTATGGCTCAGGTCAGGGGTTCTAAAGATGTGATTTTGGAATATACAATATTCTTTTCTACATCAGAGTTTTCTCTCTTTCAATGTTTGATCAACCTGTACCAATTAATTACCATAGAGATAGATAGTTCTAAAGACCATCTATATTATATACAAATTTAAAACCCACAAAAAATCCCAAACTCATTATCACAATGCAATACAATACAAGCCGACTAATCAAAATCAATAAATAAAATTAAAGAGTTGATATATGAATTCCAAAGAATACAAAATCTAATCTCTTTTCAGTAGAAATTGTATAATAATTATCATGAAAATGTCAATTGTTTCTAAAGAAAACTTCAATTCACTTGAAGAGTGTTTCAATCGAATAATCAAATCAAAACATAGACGAAGAGTCACAATCAACTAATTATCTGGTTTGATATTTTGTTAAAGCCATAACATTTCCATAATTTTGAGATGAATTTTGTGTTTTAGTGAAGACATTGATTTGAATATGTTTAACGGTAATTTTCAGGTTTAAGCTTCAGAATAATATTGAATTCTAGACTTACTCATATTTATTTTTTAAAATGAACACATTTTTTAATAATATGCGTAAACTTGAAGTGAGTAATATTCCTGATTTTACTATGAAACATTTCCCATTCATTTAAACACTTTGTGTACACAGTTGTCTTTGACCAATGACATTGAATGAACAGGTGCTAATTGGATAATTAGGATGCTAAGTGATGAATGTATTATTTTTCATTGAAATAAAAAAATGTTTACTTCATAAACTTCAAGTCTATGTTAAAATGAGAATATTTAGGTTGGCTTATCAGAGAGTATTGTAATAAAGCGAATCTTGAAGTATTTGCTTTATGATGTATGGATATATAACTTGAACGATTTTTTGTTTAAAAGTCTAAATGAACAGTCTATCTATGTTTGAAGAAGATTGATTAATAGGATTATGGATGGATAGATTGATACTCCTGATTGATAACTTAGAAATGGTTGGACTAATAAATCAAGGACTGATGGTAGAACTTACCTATAAATGGATGGATTGATTGAGGACTTATAAATGAACTGATTGGTTGGACTGATTGATGATCGAACTGATAAATGTATTGATGATGGCTGAGTTTATGATGGGCTTAATAAATAAGTCCATCAATAGTAACAATAAATAAGTATATAAATTCTTTAAAGAGTTCTCCATTAATCAGTACATCAAGCTATCTATCAACAATCAGTTCATTCAATCAGTCGTCAATCAATCCGTCCTTTATTAGTCTCTGAATCAATACCTTCATCAATTTTTTCCAAGTAATCAGTTCATTTACTAGTCCGCAATCAATCCATTCATTTATAGGTAAGTTCTGTCATTAGTCCATCAATATACGAATTCATCCATCAGTTCTCAATTCAATTATCCATTCGTCCGTCAATTAATACATTTATCCATCCTATTACCAGCTTTCCATTTTATCAATGACTAATTTTTTGGTGACTTATAAACTGATGATGATTTATGAATGGCTTGATGTATTGATTAATGGATGGACTAATGCAAAGAGGAGTAATTCATGAATTGATATACTGATTTATTGATACTATACGGACTGATTGATGACTTAGGACTTAATGGAGTAATGAAAGGATGGATTGAATGAGGACTTATACATGAACTGATTGGTAAAACTGATTGAATGTATTAATGATAGATGGATTTATGGAATAACTATGGACTCAATAATTCAGTCCATCAATTCAATAAGTATATTAAATCCTTAAACAGTCCTCCATTAATCCATCCATTTATTTCTGTATTCAGTTATAGTACAAATACATCAGACTACATTAATTAAGCAATATATTTAACTGCTATTATAAGACATATTATAGGACGAGCTCTAAGGACGAATTCATCACGAATAATCATTCGCTGATGCTCTCCCTGTATGACTAATTGATTGACGATTGATGAATGAACTGATTCTTAAATGGATGGCTTGATGTACTGATTAATGGATGGGTTAATGAATTGAGGAATAATTTAAGTATTTATATATTGAATAGTACACTATCGATAGACTTATACTTATGGAGTTCCTGATAAATAAATGGATGTCGGAGGGTTTGATGAATTTATGGATTAATGATGGTCTCAATTCCTCAAATAGTCCTCCATTAATCAGTACATCAAGCCAGTCATTTAAGGACACTTTAGTTCATCATTCGTCAATGAATCCGTCCATCATTAGTCCATAAATCAGTACATTCATTATTTCGTTCAATAGTTCGGTAAATCTAAACAATCAGTTCATTTACAAGTTTTCAATCAATCCGTCCATAAATTAGTACATTAGAAAGTTTTCAATCCGTCCTTCAATCCATCAATATATTTATCAGTTAGTTCTTTCATCAGTGAGTATTCAGTCAATTATAAATTCATCATCAATCTATCCATTTATCAATCAGTACATCCATGGAATACTAAAAAAAGTCGAAAAAGACAAATGTATCCACGTATGACATAATATCCTCAAAGTATAGGACATACAAATTTTCATCATCTAGAGATGTCTTCTTCTGACAAAGTAGGGATGCTATTCATGTCTCTTAGCCTTAAGAGTCATCGGCTCATCTTTAAACAAAATGTTGGGTTTATGTATTAGTAGTCGCGCTTTATATCTTTACGACTTAAGAATGATATCGTGGGGACTTTCTGCTGATAAAGATAGTGATCAGTTGGTCCCACGATTGTCCTGGGACCACATATTGTTTTTGGAGAAATCATCCATCAGTTTCCAGTTCATTAGCTGATTTATCATACAGCTTTCCATTCTATCAATGACTAATTGATTGACGACTGATTGTTAAATGAATGATGGCTTCATGTACTGATTAATAGATCGATTAATGAATAGAAAACTAATTGATGAATTCGTATTCTGATTTATTGATGCTATTGATAGACAGATTTATTGAGGACTGATTGATATATGGATTGATGGACTGTTGATGGCAAGTTGAGGACCGATGTATATATTGACCGATGACTGATTTATTGAGGACTGATGAATACTCTTGATCGACAAATAGATGACTCAGGGATTGATCAATTACGGATTAATGGGCGGATTGATTAATGACTGACGACTGAGCTCATTGATAAATGGATTCAGTGTATCCACTGAATGATACATGAACTAAGGAACTGGCAACTGATGGACAGATTGAAATATTGATTCATTCATGGATTGGTTTATAGACGACTGACGGATGGATGCACTGATTAATTAATGGGTTGACTGATGACAAATTTATGATATACTGATAATTCACTGCTAAATGAATGAGTGGATTGATAATGTACTATGAACGAATGATGGATTTTTGAACGGATTGACTACTGATGAATAAACTTAACGATATGTATGGCTAAATGTATTGATTCATGATGAAAGGACTAATGAATTAATAAACTGATATTTTGATTGACTAATGAATGATTTGATTGATAAAAACTAATAAATCATATAAATAAAAACTTTTGAATAACATATATTAAACCCAAAACCATCTCCTTTGATTCGCCAAAACCAAACAATGTTAAAAACATAACCAATTTAACTGAAACTAAATAAAATTTGTTCTAGATATGATAAGAGCCTCGCAATAATGGTCTTCTAACATTGTTTGCTTTAGTTAAGAGTGGTTCCAGTCACGTGCCTTGGAAAACCGACATTCGGGACTTTTTATTTGATAATGACTGATATCACAGATAACATTTGTTTTATGATTATTACTGGCTATATTGGGAATCAGTTATTCTGGGAATTCATTGTTCTAGAATATATAAAAAGACTATATAATGTAAATTTAAATTATTTCCTTAAGACCTATTTTTTTATTAAAATTGCACACACAAAATTTATTACACATCATTAAGCAAAAACGCACGTCAATTCAAATATTGCTAATCTTATCTAATCAATAACAATATATAAAAGTAGATATAGATAAAAAATTGAAGTATGTGCAATATAAGAAAAAGAAGAGGTGAGGCGAAAGACATAAATTCAATAAATTGTTTTACAGTGAGAGAATTTCCAAATAATTTCTTTTAAAAATTATAAAAAAACTGATAAGATAAAACGCAAAAGTTGACAAATTGAATTTGTCAGAATTCTTTAACTGACATTGCTCTTGAATTGAAGGTCTTTCATGTAGCTGTATTTCTTGTTGATCTAGACTGCATTTAACAAAGTTGTTAAGAACATAATTTCAATGCAATTTTCTTGTCTTTAAACTACGATTATTTATTCTAGCCAACCCACATCGAAAGCCGTCAGGCTAATGGTTATAAATTTACATATTTAATAAGAAAATTGTATGGAAGTTTATTTTTAACATCTTTTTAAAAAGACATTCGGAGGAAGTTTTAGTGTGTCATATTTTTAATTGAAATGAGGAAAACTAGCATTCTTGAAATTCCTTGAGAGGATTTTTAATTATTGGTTAGATGACAGATTGTGTTATGTTAAGATATAATCTTAGGAAGCTATAATTTGAAATTGTTTTATATCATAAGGTAATAATTACTTGCATACTCAGAGAATATACAATCCCGGAAAGCTATTTGACATTATTGTCAAGGAGTCAGTATTAAATGACATAATAAGATAACATTCAAGTTGTTGGTTTCTTATTGACCCAATTATAAATCATCAGTTATCATATGTTGATCAGCTGATCATTAATTTGTTATTTATAAATGTTGTATCAGTACTAAACATTTTGAATTTGATATTCATCTTTTTTATATCATATTTTGATATTAATACAATATTCATTGATTCTACATCCACTGACTCTAAACAGCATTTGGAATACCATTCCTTCTAGAATAAGTACGGAATCTATACCACTATTTTAATATTTATTATTAAATATTTCCTATTGAATCATTCTTCATATGTTCTTGTAGAAGGTAAACTGAAGGGGTATTATATGCTTAGCTAAGTCTACTTAAAAACGTTCAGGTAGAAGGTAAACTCAAACGGTATTCTAAACTTTTTGAAATTCTCTTGAAACCTTATTTAAAACATGCTTTTAAAGTACTAGAACATGAATGTGAACTTCCTAAAACTTTTACAACTTTCTAAAACCTATTAAAAAATTCAATCTACTAAAAATTCAACATGAAAAAAAGTTCTTCTTCACCAATAACTAACCAAAATATTTGGAATATATAGAAACCAAAATTTAACAAACAAAAAAAACAGACCAAAGTGAAAGATCATTAAAAATGAATCTCAATAAAACATTTCAAAAGGAAAATGAAACAATTTTGAAATTCAACAAATAAATGACAACCGCTGGCCATAGCTAAAAAGGCTGGCAATGCACAAAACAATAAGGCCAAGCTAACTTTACTTGAAACAAAACCATATCGAACTCAGAATCGTTAGACTGGAAAGCGAGAGTGCTGGCACTTGCACCAACCAACTACATTTTTTATTTTGTTTTTAAATATCTTCGTTATTTTATTTTATATTTTTAAATTATTTTTTTGATATTTCAATATAGATCAAGTATATATTTTTTTTGGTATAAATACTTTTTCATAATATTGGTATGAGGGTTTAGTGATCTTATATAGATTCTCCCTCACACTGTTAGTTACTGTAAGGAATATAAGTGTAAAACTAAAATTGTAGAAGAAATTCTACCTTTAAAGAGATGATTAAGAAAGAAAATTACCCACTTAAAATACATAACATCTCAAGAAATCATAATTGTGTATAATTTTTATATCCAAACGTTTTCAGATACTAATTCGAATTCAAACAAACCAAAAGATCTTTTCAAAAATATTCATGAAAAGTATATCTGATGTTTGGTTTTCTTAAGATTATATCTAAATAAAAAAACATATACAATTTTCACAAACCTTCCGAAACTGATAGATTTCCTCAAAAGAAAAGAACTATATTTTTTTCAGGTACTCCTTCAGAAACTTTTTTGGAAAAAAAAAGTCGGTGAAAAATTTCAATTTTAATCTCAACGTTTTTCGATCTAAAAAAAAAACATTGACTATTTTTCATTAACTTTTCAAAAATGTTCATGAAAAGTATCTGATATTTGGATTTCCACACTCGATAGCTACTTAAGATTATATCTGCATAAAAATATTAAATTATTCCAAACCATACAAAAACTACCCTTCAGATCGTTTATCTGACCAGTGCAAAACTGCCAGATAGTATCTGGAGGTTGATTTTCCCAAAAAAAAAATAATAAAATTTATTTTTTTTTTATTCAAACGTTTTCATACTCTTTCTGAGTCAAGAAAACCAAACATAAGATACTTTTTCGTTAATTTCGAGAAATGTCGATGAAAAATGTCAGTTAAATCTCAGAATGTTTCGTTCTGAGGGAAAAATATTGGTTTTATTGACTCGATAACTAATAAAGA
>JXPG01031657.1:0-20447 GCA_001015175.1 Megaselia abdita
TTAGTCAAACAAATAAGCAGTACAATAAAATTAAAAACAAAGAAAATAATATTAGAAGAAAGATTAGGCAAATATAAAAATAATAAAATTAAATGGTTATTTTGCAATAACAATACAATTAAAACAAAAAAATATAATAAAATCACTAAGTTCTTTTAAGAGTTCCAGAAATCTTAACAATAAATTAAATAAATTATATTAAAATATTTAACAACAAGTAGAATAGTAAAATAAATACTTCTTCAAAATTTAAGAACTAAAATTAAAACAAAAATCAGTTACAGCCAATTAATTAATTTAATAATTAATACTTTACATAGAATTAAAATTTAAAACAACGCAAGCAAATAGATTTTACAGTTCTTGAAAAAAATTTAAATTTAAATTATTTTTTCTCTATGTTTAATTTAATAGTAGGGTATTTTTTATTAATATTATTATCATTATTATATTTTTAAGTAATCTAATTTTTTTTTATAATTATTAATTATTTATTTTTGCTTAATTTCATTGAGAATTACGTCTCGGGCGCCTAAATTATCGAAGTTAAATTATATTATTTGAAACTATAGGCTTTTCTCTTTTGTATTCTTTTTATAAATTTAGGATGTGTATTTCATGCGTTTATGTAATTAATTGTAACACTTCTTGGTATTTTTTAATTTAATTTTAATAATTTTAATATGTATTATTTGTTTTATTATTTAATTTGAATAATTACTTTTTTATTTTTGTGTCGTAAAAACTTTAAATTTGTTTTTTAAATTTTTTTGTTTTATTTTTCTTGTAAATTTTAAGTAAAAATTTTAAAACTCTAAGTATTGTTTTACTTTAAAATTATATTTTTTTCATTTAAATTTTTTGTTGTATTATTTTACTTGTAGAATTGTGTTTTTTATTTCTTTTTATTTCACGACAAAGCTTACATTTTTAAAAATTTATGTTATTAATATTTTTTTTTGAAAATCAATTATTATTATTGCTTGGCATAAAATAACATAAAATAAAATCATTAAGGAACAAAAATGATTTTATTTTATGTTAAAATAACATCAATTTATATATTTTGTTTATTTCATTAGTTTTGTTTATTATGTAATGTAGGTAATTTATTGTTTTGCAGAAACTAATTATATTTTTTTTTTCAATTTTTCATATTTTTCATTGAATTTATTCTAAAATAATATGTTATTCTATTATTATTTATTTTTTAATTATTGAAAATATTTATTGTTTTGCTTAAGCTGAAGGAATTCAAATTTTAGCTATTTCTCTAATTTAAAAAATAAATTTTTGAGTTTTTTTTAGATTTAGTGCTTAAAATAATGTTTAATTATTTCTCTCTTCTTAATTTTATTGAGGATATTTATTGTTTTCCTGATTTTTATCATTATTTTTTGTTAGTATTATTATTATATATTATATTTTTAAGTAATTTAAAAAAATGTCAAACTAACATTTTGTATAGCATAAAAGCTATGTTATCATTATTTTTTAATTATTATTATAATATTTTTAACGTTTTTTTTAAATAATGTTTAGTTGTTTGTTCTGTTTTATTTATTTTGTAGAGTATTTTGTTTTTTATTTATTATATTTATTGTTTTGCTCAAGCTGGAGGAGTTTTAATTTTTATTATTATTAAAGTATATAAATCTTAGCAATTTGTTTAATTTGTTTTTTTTTTCTGTGCTTTATTTTGTTGTAGAGTATTTATTCTTATTTTTATTCAATGTTTAAATGCTATAGAAATTTTAAATTTGAGTTTTCATTTAAATTTTTTAAATTTTTAAATTTTTTTTTATTTAGTTTTTTCTTGTAGAGTTTTTGTTCTTATGTTTATTTAATGTTTCAGTAATATAGGAATCGTATTTGTTTTTTTCTCTTTATTTTTTGTTATTGCAGTATATTTATTATTATTATTATTATTATTATTATTATTATTATTATTATTATATAAGGAATTAAAATATATCCTTTTTTTAAATTAATTTGTACTATTTCCACACATTTTTGTGAGCTTTATTTTATTGTATGATATTTATTGTTTTTTTTCCCAGAAATCAATTCCATATCTATTTTATGACCCCTATTAAGTTTCCCCGTCCAAATACGCTAAAATGTTCTATATTCGTTAGAGAAAACCATACATTTCTATAACTTTCCATATGTTACAAATAAAAATATATAAATATACAAATATATTTAGATATATTACTAGCTGGTGCGCCCCAGTTTCGCTGAGTCTTGATTTATAGTTTTAAGCTTTGACCTCAATGAGTTTAAAAGTTCTCGATTCAAACTATGAGTTTTATAAGCTTTGTCCGTCTGTCTGTCGTAAACTTTTTACAACATAAATATTATCCGATCTGGACATGTGACACCTTATTTAAGGGCGTATCTGGCTACTGCAAATTACCGTTAACATAATTTATATTTGTCGACACCAGATAGTTCTAGCGGTTTAATTATGGAAGTTTCCATTTTTTATTATATATAATATTTTAATTAAGAAAATCTTATCCGACTCTTAAGTATGATACCGCGTTTTAAAGTTACTTCTGGAATTTCGAAGTCCCATGGCGTATAACTAAAGCTGTTTCGTCTGTCCTTCTGTCCTTTTAATTTTAAACTACATTATTAAATCGTAATTTTTTTTTCAATAACAAAATTTGAAACATAAATGTATCTTCAAAATAAATAAATAATTTATGTTCAATGATTGTTGTCACAATCTTTGGAGTTAATGACTTGTTTTATTCCGAAATTCATAATAATTTTATTTGTTTGGTTTTGTATATTATTTTCAAGACTGAATAATACAGATCAAGAACTTAAACTTCAAGTGTTTCTTGAAAAGCAAGAAAACATCAGTCCATTATAATCGAACTCCGGTAAACACTTATCGAATCCCTCTTATTAAAATTATTTTTTGCCTTTATGTCTTTCGAGAAGAATAGATTACTCTTCAGATATGGAAATTGCTTTATGTCTATATAAGTAAGGGCCATAGGAAATGTGAAAGGAAAAAAATCCGCGTTCATTGAATTGGAAAAAAAGCAATGGAATTTTTATTGAAAAATGAAATATTTGTGCCAACTCAACTGTAACAAAGTAAGACACAAATCGAAAAGTTGATGAACAGAATAATTCAATAAAGTAAGAGGAGCGATGCGATGTAGTGATTTTGCATCTGGAACATTAGTGTCTTTTAATGAATCAACTCTTTTATTTGGAAAGAGGAAAACATTTGTTTTTTATTTAATGTTAATGTATTATTAATGTTTATTTAATATTTTGTATTATTTATTATAAAAAGGCAATTGAAAAGAAATATTTAAGCAAAGCATTAAATTCTGTTGATAATTAAAAAATTCAAAAAATAAACATAAAACTAATAATATAAGTAAAACTAAATTTAAAAAAATAAAACAAATACCAGACAAAATAAACATAATATAAAACTAAATAAAACAACACAAATTATTACTCTAAATGTCCGAATCTTGAAAGAAAAAAAAAAAAAAAAGAATTTTAAACAGCAAAAAAAATTCCTATTGGACAACATTTTAAATTTCAACTGCAGAATTTGAACTGAATCTGAGTGTGAGTCTGAATTTGAATCGATCTGAGTCTGAATTTGAATATAAACTGAATCTGAGTCTGAATATGAACCGGTTCTGAGAATGAATCTGAATATGAATCAAATCTGGATCTGAGTCTGAATTTGAATATGAACCGATTCTGAGTCTGAATCTGAGTCTGAATTTGAATCTAAACTTAATCTGAGTTTGAATTTGAATCTGAATTTGAATATGAACCGATTCTGAGTCTGAAATTGAATATAAACTGAATCTGAGTCTGAATTTGAATATGAACCAATTCTGAGTCTGAATTTGAATATAAACTGAATCCGAGTCTGAATCTGAATATGAATCAAATCTGCATCTGAGTCTGAATTTGTATTTGAACCGAATCTGAATGTGAATTTGAATCTGAGTCTGAATTTGAATATGAATCTGGATCTGAGTTTGAATTTGAATCAGAACCGAATCTGAATGTGAATTTGAATCTGAGTCTGAATTTGAATCTGAATACGAGTCTGAATTTGAATCTAAACTTAAGCTGAGTTTGAATTTGAATCTGAGTCTGAATTTGAATATGTATCGATTCTGAGTCGGAATTTGAATGTAAACTGAATCTGAGTCTGAATCTGAATATGAATCAAATCTGGATCTAAGTCTGAATTTGTATTTGAACCGAATCTAAATCTGAGTCTGAATTTGAATATGAACCGATTCTGAGTCTGAAATTGAATATAAACTGAATCTGAGTCTGAATTTGAATATGAACCAATTCTGAGTCTGAATTTGAATATAAACTGAATCCGAGTCTGAATCTGNCTAAATATGAATCAAATCTGGATCTGAGTTTGAATTTGAATCAGAACCGAATCTGAATGTGAATTTGAATCTGAGTCTGAATTTGAATCTGAATACGAGTCTGAATTTGAATCTAAACTTAAGCTGAGTTTGAATTTGAATCTGAGTCTGAATTTGAATATGAATCTGAATACGAGTCTGAATTTGAATCTGAGTCTGAATGTGAATATAAACAGAATCTGAGTCTGAATTTGAATCTAAATCTGAATGTGAATGTGAATCTGAGTCTGAATTTTGATCTGAACCGAATCTGAGTCTGAATTTGAATCTAACCAGAAGCTGAGTCTGAACCTAATCTGAGCCTGAATATGAACGTTAATGTTCTACTGTAATCCTTTAACAACGCAGATTTGAAGGACTAAACATTATCCAATAAGGATGTGTGATACCTCATTTTAAAGGTCTATCTGACTACTACAAACTGCTATTAACAGAATTTCGATTGGTTAACAGCAAATGGCGTTAGCACTTAAATTCTGAAGGTTTTATTTTTACCTTTTTTAACATTTTAGTTAAGCAAATATTATCCGATTCTAAAGTTTGATACCGCGTTTTAAAGGTACTAATGAGGACTTCAAACCTCTATCATTACTTTTTGAAATTTTCAAATGCAGTAGCGTAGGGAAGCGACAGTAAAATTACCTATAAAAATTTACTTTTTAGTTCATAACTTCGTTATCTCGAGTCATGTGATACATCATTTTCAAATTACCAATAAAACCATAAACCCGTATTCCCACCAAATGCAATGTAATCCAATCAACGCAAATGTTTTTCTTGTAAACAAAAATATATAAAAAACATATGAAGAGTAATAAAAGTTGTAATGTAACGGATATAAAGATAAGGATTACCATATTTTAATAAGATTTAGATTGATGACTTGTCAGCCTGCCAACGAAAGCAGACAAAACTGCCATTTTGAGTGATTTTTCCATTCCATTCGATTTCGATTCAAGTGGTTTTTCTGTTGTTGTTTGTCGGTTTATTGTTCCAAACAAAGAGACGCGAGGCACTCCTTGACAGTTAACAGAACATTTTGATTTGGTGGTTGGGACGGGATTTTCATATCATTTAAGTGCCTCATAAAATATAAAATTAATTGTCTTCTGCTTTTATGTCGCGTCGTAAATATCACAATTGTCAGACAGAACAAAAAAACTCTATTTAAATGGAAATTTTGTTGTATAGAAAGACAAAATATTATATAAGTAGGTCATTCATTCAAGGAGTTATTAATTCGATGATACATACTTTCATTTAATGTAGATGAAAGACATGAAGACCGAAAGCCTTGATAAAATCAAAATGAAAATCGTCCTTGAAATTCGTCTATTTCTGATTCAATTAAGAGGAAATAAAGAGTGACGGTACCAGGAATTTCAATAAATTAGCAAGAAAGCGACCTGCCTATCTCCGAAAAACCTTGAGGGTAATAAATAGTTCAAGCTCAATTGAAATCCTGTTAACATCCTTAAGAAATCAATTTCCTGTTTTACAATAAATTTATAAACGAACTTCCTGTCCCAACAGTCCCTTCCTTAAATTCAAAGCCTTCGAATCCAATTTAATTTGTTTCCTTAAAATTGAATAAGGAAGAGTAGACGAGTAATACTTCAACATAAAACGACATTAAACCCTTTCCATCTTGAATAATTGACCACATACGAAATTCTTCAAGTGTTAAACAAGAAAAGTTATCAATGTAGGAAAAGATGATCGTCATCATCTTCCTCTTTTCCTTCTTAAAAAGATAAATTCTCTTATAAGAGTAAAGACAAGAACGAGTAACTTTTCAATGGTTATTTCTATTTATATTTCTTCTTATCCCTCAAGAAACGTGATGTTCTACAAAAGAAAAGGAAACCTTTTCAAAATTTCAAATTTATCATATGGTCTCAGGGAAGGTGTGTTGAGTTTCGGGGCAGTTTATTTTGTGTTATAATTTTTGAGAATAAAAGGACAAAGGAGTGTCTATGGAGTCAAATGGCTCTATTATCAAGGAAGGATTTGTCTTTTGGTTCTTAAAAAGAATAGGTATTTGAGAATTGCTTTTAGGAAATTAATGGCTGTTAATGTTTGTATTTGGGAAAAACTAGACAAAAATTTGAATCTTCAGGAAATGTATTATTAAATATAAAATTGCAGGAAACATTCACATGAAATGTCTTATATAATTTTTGGATATTTTTTGTTTCTGAACTTTATATTTTTGTTCCAGTCTTTTGAAATTAATTGTAATTTTCTAGTTTTCTAAGCCTACAATTAACAATTTTGTACCATTTATGTTTCTGCTGTTCAAAAATGTTACATTTTCTGAACTATAATTTATTCTTAAAAAGATGTTTTTTCCGAGAATAGTGTTGAAAATTCTGAAATTTCTATAAGATAAGTGTTATATTATTATTATTAAGTTGTAACTCAGTCTAAATATAAACAAATGTTGAAGTAAATTATTTTCATATTTGTTGGTAGATTTGGAAACAAATAATGAAATAAAAAGCCTGTGTATGATTTTAAGAACTTTGACTTGTTGAATTTTATTTTTCAAATTAAAATTGAATTTTCGTCATAAAATTAAATATATATTTTATGGATGCATTTTTCATATATTACATTATTCTTATTAATTTGAGTGATTACATTACATTCCCTAAAAAATCAAATTTAGACTGTCACAAAACTACTCAATTTCCACTTAAAGCATCTTTATTTCGTTTTTTTTTTAATAAAACAAAAAAATAAGAAAATTAAATAAAACACAAAAAAATAAAATTAAAAAGTTAAAATAGAGTTTATTAAATGCAACAATTCAAATGTTGTATATTTTTATAATAAAAAAAAAAAAATAAAAAAAAAACTTGTTTTAGTATGAAAAATATAAAGAGAGAGCTTTCAACAGTTATTTGTTATGTTGTTTAATTTTGGTATACTTCTTTAGATTTTTATTAAATATTTGTTTCTATATAATATAAAATTTCTTGTGATTATTTAATTTAATTGTTGTATATTTTTTAATAACAACACTTTCTTTAAATTGTAATTCTTTTACAAACTTTAAAGTGTTCTTTTGAAGAAAATTACAAAAAATAAAATCCAACATTTCAAATGTTGTATATTTTTTTAATAACAACATTTTCTTTAAACTGTATTTTTTTTTACAAACTTTACTCTTTTAATATTCTTTTGGAGAAAATTACAAAAAATAAAATGCAACATTTAATATGTTGTATATTTTTTAATAACAACATTTTTTTTTTTTACAAACTTTACTCTTTTAAGAAAATTACTTTTGGAGAATTCTTTTGGAGAAAATTACAAAAAATAAAATGCAACATTTTAAATTTTTTTTTTTAATAACATTACTTTCTTTTAATTGTAATTTTTTTACAAACCTTACTCTTTTAATATTCTTTTGAAGCAAATTACAAAAAAATAAATTAAGCATTTCAAATGTTTTATATTTCTTGATAACAACACTTTTTTTAAATCGTAATTTTTTTACAAACTTTACTCTTTTAGTGTTCTTTTGGAGAAAATCACAAAAAAGAAAATGCAACATTTCAAACACTTTACTCATTTAATGTGTTCTTTTGAAAAAAAATACAAAGAACCAACGCAACATTTTTAATGTTGTATATTTTTTAATAACAACACTTTCTTTAAATTGTATTTTTTTACAAACTTTACTCTTATAGTGTTCTTTTGAAAATTACAAAAAATAAAATGCAACATTTTAAATGTTGTATATTCTTTTAATAACAACACTTTCTTTAAATCGTAATTTTTTTTACAAACTTTACTAATTTGTTCATTTGGAGAAAATTACAAAAATGCAACATTTTAAATGTTATATATTTTTTTTAATAACAACACTTTCTTTAAATTGTAATTATTTTACAAAACTTTACTCTTTTAATGTGTCCTTTTGGAGAAAAAAATATTTTTTTTACAAACTCTACTCTTTAAATGTGTTCTTTTATAGAAAATTATTTTAAAAACTGCCACATTTTAAATGTTGTATATTTTTTTAATAAAAACACTTTCTTTAAATTGTAATTTTTTTACAAACTTTACTTCTCAAACGTGTTCTTTTGGAGAAAATTACGAAAAATAAAATTTGATTTTTACTAAATATAGTAAGATTTACTACACCCTAAAATCTACTACAATTTTTGTAGTAAATTTTACTACTTAATTTTTTCTGTGTATGTTTAATTTTGGAGATAGATATTATTTAAGAAATACAAATTATTATACGAAAAATAAGTTTATTCAGTAAAGATTACTGAAAAATAAAAGCTTAAGTTACTCTTTTCAGAAAATATTTAATTTTAATAAAATTCAGATGAAAATATTTTCTAAAATCTTATTACAAAATGTTTTAACCTTATTACATTTACTTAAAATTAAAAATCACAGTTAAAGGATTTTTTTCTGATTTAGGTGGCTTCATTTTTGAATAATTTTTTTTTATAAATCTAAGATATTGGAAGTTTGTTAAGTGTACCAATCCAAAACCTATACTTTTCCAGCATAGTTTAACAAATGATAAATGTCTATAACTTTCAATAAGAAAAAAAATTCTTTTGTAAAAATTACAAACATTTTACTATTTAAAATATAAGTTTATTTTTTGACTACTTAAAGATTGTCTCAAAGCATTTTCTTTCAAAATATCACTGCCAATCAACCCCATAAACCTTCAAAAATCTCTGATCCAAGTGAATGCTTCAAATTAGTTAAGCACAAAACCTCACAAAGTTAAATTAATGAAATATAACAACTAACATATATTTCCAAGAAACCTCCCCTGAAGACCTTCGAACTTAAGATAGTTCTAGATTTCTATAGAGTAATAAAGCAATTTGAAATTCTGCACCGGTTTTGTTTTGGTTCCTTTTCATCCTTGGTAGTCAAAAACACTGGAAAGTGGAAACAAGATTATATTGCTTAAAGACATTTTAAAATTGTAAATATCCGCTTTAGAATTTATATTCAAAGGATGGACGGAAAAAAGAAGCATCAAATGCTTCATTTGAATACCAAGTTTTCCCTGATTTAGGGTAGTGTGTTCTATATATAGAGATGCAATGGGAATTGCTGTTGTGAATTTAGTGTGTTGTGTATTTTACTCTGCAACTTTTCATTTCATGAGAAAAGTTTGTTTTGTCATGAAAATGAGAAATAACTGCTAGTGGAAGGAAGCTGATGGTATAGCGTAGGATACGATACGATAGCAAGGATACATGTAACCACAGTAAGGATTCGTCGCATACTAATGGGAGAGAATTCAAATTTTGCATAAAGTTATTCGTTTTGTGGAGAAAGCAACAACTTTTCTGCAATTGTGGCCAGCAAGAACAGGATATATGTGCTATCCTTTGTCGAACATCCATATCCACACCAAGTTAATAGCTCTGCTGGTGGCGATGATACCGTTGTGAAGATATTATTGATGGTAGGTTGTTGTATGAAGAACTATTGCTTTGGGCTAATTTGTATTGTTCGCAGTCGAAGTAGATATTTTTGTGGAATGGGAGAAGTAAAGGTAGTTCGTGATTAATTGAAAGGGTTTTTGCATTCATATCTTTTGAATAAAACACAAAAAATAATTCTCCGCCAGAAAAGTGCTATAGTAATCAATTTTTAAAATTAAATTTAAATTCCCACAACAAAACATCAAATCGAACTCATGCCAAACAAGGCAAACACCGGAGTATTTTGCCACTGAATATTTTTAAATGGACGAGCAATTTGATTTTTAACGCATTGAAGATTTCTCGTTGGAATACTTTTTATAATAGAAATCGCTCTATGATACATTTTTTATTGATATCATTTTAAAGAAAAATCCTCAATAGTCAAGAACAAATTTCTAGAAAATAGCTAATTACAAATATGAATTTATTATGAATACTATAAAATTGAGTTGTTCATATGAGAAATTTACGATCTGTAATAAATTCGTTTTCTGAGCGAAGCATTATATTTATTTATGAATTTGTGAATGTGATTCCGGGGAATTTGTCTTAAATCTTAATTATTTTTCCATATCATTCAAATCGCATTTAAATCACTTAATCAAATCTCAAATGGTTAGTATTGTTTTATATGATTTTTAAGTAAATACTTATTTGATTGTGTTTTTTTACTCAGAAATAATTTACAAATACACACGAATCTCAAAACTCGAAATTTTAAGAATCGGATAAGACTTTCTTACATAAGGTTTAAAAAAACTGAAAATGTGAGATTCCAGAATTTAAGATAATTTTGTTAGTGGTGGTCAGATAGAATTTTCAATAAAAATATTTACAATATAATAATAATATAAAAAAAAAAAAAAAATATATTAATAATATAAGGATATTTTTTAAACAATTCAAGAAGCCGATATTAAATCAAGAAAAAGAAATTAAATGTTATATTTTAAAGAATAAAATCAACCGATTTCATAACATCGTAACTCAAGTCTTCATAAAAAAATTGAGTTGAAAGTCTCAACTTCCTAACAATATCAATAAATGCTCATAATAATAATAATGCTCCATAATACAAAAAAAAGAAATGTAATTTAAAATTAAATATTTAATTTGATGAGTTAAAATCAAATATTTATTTATATTTAATACAAACAATTTTCATAAAAATGTAAAATCACATTTATTTAAGAAAATTAGAAATATTTAATTAAATTACAAAATTTAAAATGTTTTCAAATAGTAAAATTCAAACAAAAATTTAAAAATAAATCTGATTCAAACTGAAATCGAGAACAAAATAGGAAATAAAAATAATTACAAAATATGGAAGATAACCAAATTTTAAATTTTTTAAATATTGATTTATTTTGTTTCAAAATTAATTATTCAATTTGCAGAATTTAGAGAAATTAAATTAAAGGTTAAAGGTTTCCTAAAAATTAGAATTTCTTAAGTTTAAAAATGTTAATAAACTATTTAAAACAAGTCAAAAACAATGGCATTTTTTGTTTTTTTTTAAATTTATTATTTATGTTAATAAATTTTGAATATGGCCATCAAGAGTATAATTTAAGTAATGTTTTGGTATTCCAAATATTAAAAACTTAAATGAAGCATTGCATTAAAAGTCAAATTTATTCTGAAAAGCTTTGAAAATTAAATTTTGAATAGAGTTTTTCTTGAATCTTGAAGAATACAAACAAAATATAAAACTTAAACGTTCTGTAGCCAAAATTTTTTACATTTTTATTAATTAAGATTTTTTAATATTTTGTTAATATTTTATGAAATGAATGAAAAGCAATCATAGAATTTTGAAATTGCAAGTATTATTGCAAACATTTTTTTGTCTTCTCATCGTAATGCTTTTATGGAGGTTTTTATTGAAAATTGATAATTAATATAAATTATAACTTTCTTATTTCATGTGGAACAACAGAAATAAACAATATTTCAACAATTTTAAATATTAATGTCTATGTTTTTTTAAATTATTTGAATTTCATACTTATTTTAATTTTTATTTTATTAAAACTAATTAGATTTATTTTTTAACTTTTTTTTTGCAAATTTTAATATTTCAAATAATTTTTAAATTCTAATTCTTCATTAGGTTTTTAAATAATTTAGCTAAATTTGTCTGGATTTTTTCGAAAATATTAAAATTGTATTTCAACGTAGAAAAAAAAAAATATTTTTTTAAAATTAAAATTAATTGGATTTTAAATAAATGATTAATTTTTGGATTCCGTATTTTTTATAATATTTATTTTGAACTTTTCAAATTGAAAATTTTTATTTTAAATTATATTTCTATCTTGGATTTTTTGTTATATCCTTAAAATTATATATACTGATAAATAGTTAAATTTAAAAACAAATTTTTGTTTTTTATTTGAAAAAAAACATTAAATCAAAAAAATATAATTAAGAAATTTTCAATGTAATATTCAAAAACATTTTCGAAAATACTTCAGAAATTGTATAACTTCAAATAAAAAATGTTTGTTTCTTTATATTTAATTATTTTTAAAACACGTCGTAATATTAGCTCAGATAAAAGCTAAAAAAATTAAATCTATAAATCATGTTTTTTTTTGTCAATAAAATAAATCTCAAAAAAATAATTAAATAAGTTCACAAATAAATAGAAAAACTATGATTAAATAAGTATTTACGAAGAAATAAATTGAGCCAAAAAAATCGAGATTTTGTTACTACTTTGTCATTCTTGAATAAAGAGAATACTGGTAACTTTTTGTTATTACTTTAGTCTTCGTATATCTCAGTAAATATTTAAAAAAAAAACAATAATTTTATTAGAGTTTTAAATTAAATCTTTAAAATAATATTTACGGAAAGTTACGAAACAACAAACAAATCTCAGAAAGTTAACAATTTTTATTACAACGTTTTTAAATTAAAACCTATCTTTTTTCAAGATGGTTAGTTAAAATGATTAAAAAAAATAGGTATGGAAGGAAGAGCCTTCAAATAAATATTCTAAAAATTACTACTTTATCGTATAGAATTTATATAAAATTATGATAATTTAATTAGTATTTTCGTAATGTAAAAAAAATAAAAAAACTGCATCAACTTTTGTTTAATTTCCAATCAAATTCTATGATTATTAAACAAACATTCATAACATGAAAAGTCCATATCAAGTCAAGTATTTTCATTCCATAGAAATTACAAACCATCAATAGATTACCATTCAAGCATGTGCTCTTTATAAAAAGGTAACAGGAAAATATCAGCTCTACATCTGCTCTACATCGTCATGACAAACTGAAAAACCCTTTAAAATTCTGTGAATGGGTCTTTGATGTTTCCAATATAAGCTGTGGAGAGAGTAGAGCTATACTATAACGCCAATGACAACTGAAATCCAAACAAAGAATGAAAGAGCTTATTCTGCATGTGCGAATCCTCATCATTCGAACAAAAATATAACTCAATCTGGACCCAGCATAAGAGGATATATAACAACTACTACAAAACAAACAGCGTAACAACATAACGTTCTAAATCAGCAGTTTTATAATATCTATCAGATGGATGACGAGGGAAGGGAAGAGAACGAGCAAACAAACAAACAACATTTCCGGGACATTAAACCTTTGTTGAAAGTATTTCCGTTTAGAGTCAAAGAGCATAGGAAGGAATTCTTTAGCTCTCGAACTCTTCGTAGGGTAAGGAACTTTAATTAAAAGGAATCCATTAACATGAATCGACGAAAAAACATGTCTGTATTGTTTGGCTTTGTTCAATGTTCATTGTCGTTGTCCTGTTTTTCGTTGACATGGAAGAAAAAGGATAAATATTTAATTATGATTTGCTTTTGTTTTGTTCCAAAACATAAGTTCGCTTTGACGTCACTGTCTTTTTTATTATTTGTTCTTCTGTTCTGCTTGACTTTATTGTGTTTTCAATTTGACCATGACCTGGTTCATTTAGGCTTTTTCATATCATGTTTTTATAACAATTTTTCAAAACAATTCTTCAGAGTATTGTTTCCAATTAACAAAATCTAACAAATACATATAAATATTTTTTTGATTGATATCGAAATCAATTCTTTTTTCAATAATTGATTTCCCCTAATTTGAATGTGCAACTAAATGAGGAAAATTGCTGAAACAAAGGAAAAGAATGAAACAGTCGGTGAATAAAGTCAATAATACAATTCTATACAAAGGAAGGGTTTAATGGTTCATGCATTAATGATTCTCAATATACCATTCTGGAATTAAAAATAAATGGCGATTGATCAATTATTATCAATTAATTGAGCCAAATGAAATCGATAGTAAATGAATAATTAGTAATCTATTCAATTTGGTCAAGGGATATAGGAATTAAGTTAATAGGCTTTTCGAGAATAAAGTGATTGTTTTCTGCAGCTTTAATTTTAATTTTTTAAGAGTTGTTAATGTTTTTGCAGAAACATTCTAGTAAAATCGTTATACTTTTAAGAACTAAGTAAATTACTGTTTAAAAAAATTACTACTTTAATCGGAAAATTGTAAAAAAAATACGATTGTTATGAAATTACAAATTTTATTATACAAAATTAGTAATTTACAAACAAATTCTTAATTCTTACAAAAAAATTGTAAAAATTACAACTTTTCACTAAAATTTGTTACAATGTTAATTTCAAAAATTAATTTCACATCTAACTACATTTTAACTACATAAACTTGTAAGAAAGATTAACCGCTTAAAAACAAAAAATATTAATTTTTTAATAGTTTGTAAAAAGTTATTCTTAAATTCTTAAATTCTTAAATTCTTACAAGAAATTAATTTTTATGGTTGCCCAACACCCATCTCAAAAATTATAACGTTCATTAATTCACAATTTTTAAAAGTAATCTTTATTTATAAATTAAATCCGTTACGTTATAACGATTTTTTGGTTATTTACAGGAAAATTCTATCATATATTTCATTAAAAAAATTGTATTAAAAAATATCAAAATATAAATTAGAATTAAAATCTCAAAACAAATGTTGTTAATTTATTTATAAAAACATTTTGTATAGTATTTTTTTTTATTTTTGAAGATATTTATTGTTTTCTGAATTTAAAGCGATTTTAACTTTTATTGTTCCTCAAATTTTTAAAATATTCTTATTATTTCTATATATTTTATTTTATTGTTAAGATCACTTTTGCTTTATATTACCCTTTTTTTAATTATTGAGGGTATTTATTGTTTTGTAAGTAAGTAAAAAAAATATGTATCTGATTTCTTTTTAAATTTTTAAAAATATTTATATTATTTCTATATTGTTTGTTTTATTATAAAGTATTGATTGCTATTATTATTGCTTTTGTTTTGTAGAATAAATTTTACTTTTGACTATTATATACAAATAAAAAACAATGAAAAACTAATAATAAAAAACTATGAACAAGAATGTTATAAAATAAAATAAAAAAAAAAAAAAAAAAAAATTTAATAATAAAGCATAAAATAAAACAGAAAATATATATTTAAATAAAAATTACAAAAAACTTCAAGACTAAATAAAAAAACTACTATAAAAAATAGTACAAACAATTTTATAAAAATAAAAAAAAAAAAAACCAAAACAAAGAAAAAAGACAACAAATTTTAACAAACAACAAAATTTAAATAAAAAATAATTCAATAAACAAAGGAAAATAAATAACTTTTTTTTTCAAAAAAAGAAAAAAACTAAGTAATATGAAAAATATTAAAACAACATTCAACAACATATTCAACAAAAAGTAACAAAATTACAACTTTTCACAAAAATTAAAATACTAGCAATACTAAATTTTAGAAAAATTTATTTCGCATCAAATGAATAACAAAACTTTATACAAAAAACATAAAGCGCAAATTTTATTTTGCGCAAAATTATTACTTTTAACCAAACTTCAATAAATTTAAAAACAAAATAAACTAATAATAAGTAAACAAAATACCACTTTATGGGAAAAGTATATATTGTAATACAAGTTAAGAAAGTATAATTGTAATTCCATGAGAAATCACAAAAAAATTCTAATCTCATAATGTCGTGTTTTTGGATTATTTAAAACTTCTTAAACGATTTTCAAATATTGAAGAACAATTATAACACTCAAAAGTAATGCTTGATTCCCAACAAATTCCAAATATCCTTCAAAAACTAATAAAAATTTTGTAATATAATTCACTAGATTCAATAAATCTAGAATTAACGTCATAATAAATAAAATTCGATCGTAAAACTACAATAATTGGAATATCTCATGACATTTGAAATTCAATGACAATTCAATTTCACCGTTGTTGTAAATATAAACTGTACAGTTTTGCAGTAAAAGCGTTTTTACGACTAGAATAACTATTATGGCATAAATTTCCTGGTTATATTGAAAGAAGAGCCGTTGAAAGATTCAACGAAGACCACGAACATGGAATTTGTTTAACGGCGAAATAATTGACAGTACGGCATTTTAATTTCCTTCAATAAAATCAATGTATTTTCTATTTCTTTTCTCCTGAAATGAAAAAGAAGATCCTTGGAAAGTCAATATACATAACGCAAGTTTTAGGGCTTCTCTTTCTGTTTCATTCATTTCATAGAAAAAAGTATTAAACTTTTATAAGATTACAAAACCCTAAAGTCAAACATCTGGTTTATAGGAACGTAAACAGTATATTTTATACATATTTTGATACTTTAATAGCCTTTCCCCTCATTTTATGACTTCCATTACGTGGAAACTGAAAACCTCAAGAGTTTTATGCTTTCACCAGGACGTTCACTATAAATTTAAGGGTATCCCTTCTGACTATGCTTTGTGGTTTTTATTTTATCTTTCCCTATAATCATAATGTTTTCTCATATAACATAAAAGGCTTTCTATCTAACTCGAATGTATTTAATTATTGTTAATGAAATAGAATTAGAGAGATTTTTTTAAAAATTGTGTGGCAGTTTTTAACACTTTTATTAAATTTAAAAATAAAATAATATCACAACATCTAAAATTTATGACACAAAGTTCAAGTTGTTGCTAAATTCCACAAAAACACAAGATACCAGATAAAAACGAGCGATCTTGTATTTCCATTCAGCTCTTGACATGAAAGTAGATACATAAAATGAGCTGTTCGAGATGAAACATGAAAAGAAAGGATAGAATAGATAAAAGGCAATAATAATCTTAGATCTTGTCACCCTTTTATGTGACACATAACTGATGGAACAGACTACGAATGGATGGATGGGGTGTTTCTGTTTCAGTTTCAGATGAATCTGTCATATTATCTTATGGTATTGAATTAGATTTACTATGTGATCCGCTGTTACAGTAATGGATTGCTGGTTATTTGTCTGACGCGGTCTTGAGGTTATTTTTCTTGTTCTATTGTTAGATTAAGGATTTATTACGTTTTGTTACAAGGTTTTTTTTTTATATATGAATGGAAGACGATAAACTTTTGATGTGCAGGATTTTCACATGCTTATATTTAATTTCTGGTGTCACTTGTATTGAGTGTTAAATGAATGTCTTGTATTTTACTAAATTAAACAATATAATGAGAAACATTCATTTTTTGTTTAATATTTTTTGTTTTAATTGTTATTTTAGTAAAGTTTTATATAAGAATACAGAAGTATTTTTTTTTATTTAAAAAAAAATATATATTGTAAAAGAAGTTACAATATATTTAAAAAAATAGAAAAAAAATACTTTTGGGTTTTTGTAAGAAGTAACTTTAACAAAAAATAGTAATTTTGTGCCTACTTTTTAAATAAAGTAGTAATTTTTTTACAATTTTTTTCTTAAATTTTTTTTGTAAAAAGTTGTTATTTATGAAATGGTAATTTGTCAACAGCAATAATAATGTGAAGAATATTTTTTTATATTTCTAATATAAAGAAGTATTTTACTATACATTTTATAAGAGTAGTGATTTTTCTTTTCTTGGTTAGTAAAAAAGTATTAATTTTGATGAGAAATTATTTTTTGTGAAATATAATATTATACCTTAGATAATTTAACGAACAAAAATTCATATCTTTTTATTTGTTGTGTTTTATTTTAAATAATTTTATTATAGTTTTTATTGTTGTAATATTCTTATATTATTTTGTTTTTTCGAAGAAATAATTATTTATTTTTATTTTTTATCTAATAATTTTTTATTAACTTTTGTTGTTTGTTAACATTTGTTTTCTTTTTAATTTTCTTTTTGTATTTTTACTTTATTTTTATTCAAAGTTTGTTCGGTTTGGAGTTTCTTTTATATTATTTTTTTGATTATAAATTTAAATTTAATGATGTTATATTTGTTATTCTTTTTTAATTTTGGAATTAGTTTGATTGTTCATAGGTTACTTTAATTTGTATTTTTCATTTTATTATTATTATTTTTTTTAATTTTTAGTTTTTATTTTATATTTATTGTTATTTGGTATTTATTTTTGTTGTTTTCTTGTTTACTTGAAATTTTTGTTTGCATTTTTACTTTATTTTAATTTTTTAGTTAAAATCTTATTCGTCTTGGAGTTTTTTGAGAGCTTTAAGAATATGTAGAATTTGATGTAGAAAATGCTTTAAAAATTAAAGCAAAAAAATTGCACAGCTTCAGCTTCAACAAATCAATAAATTTCTCAATAATTAGAAGAGTGATAATAATAATATTAATAATACGAAATCATTAAAAATATTTTTAAAATTAGAGAAATAACAAAACCATAAATACTCAACAACAAATTAGAAACAAAAATTAAAATTCCTTCGGATTCAGTAAAACAATGAATACCCACAATAATTTAAAAAAAAAGAGTAATTAAATCAAAAATAATACATTGTTTACAATATAATAAAACAGAAAGAAATAATAATAAATGCTATAATAAAAGATATTTTATAAATTATTTAAACNATAACAAAAATTAAAATTCCTTCGGCTTCAGTAAAACAATAAATACCCACAATAATTTAAAAAAAAGAGTAATTAAAATCAAAAATAATACATTGTTTACAATATAATAAAACAGAAAGAAATAATCATTAAAAATATTTTTAAAATTAGAGAAATAACAAAACCATAAATACTCAACAACAAATTAGAAACAAAAATTAAAATTCCTTCGGATTCAGTAAAACAATGAATACCCACAATAATTTAAAAAAAAAGAGTAATTAAATCAAAAATAATACATTGTTTACAATATAATAAAACAGAAAGAAATAATAATAAATGCTATAATAAAAGATATTTTATAAATTATTTAAACAACAATCATTAAGATTTTTTACACATAAAAAAAAATAAACAAAAAAAAAAAACAAATAATATTTTAAACTAAGTATAGGGGAAAAAAACTGCTTTTGCAAAACAATATGTATTAATTAAAATAATAAAAATATTTCTTAAGTTCCAAAACCTTAATAATAATATAACTATAATAAAATAAAAGTATATCTATATATCAAAAAAACATATTTCATTTTATAGCATGCACAAGAAAACACTAAAC
The DNA here is from genome assembly GCA_001015175.1 of Megaselia abdita. Taxonomy (NCBI): domain Eukaryota; kingdom Metazoa; phylum Arthropoda; class Insecta; order Diptera; family Phoridae; genus Megaselia; species Megaselia abdita. The sequence continues at coordinate 19,454 of JXPG01031657.1, forward strand.
AAAGAAGAATACAATTAAAATAGCTTTAAAAATACAAGAAGTTGTAACAATAAATTGAACATCAAACATAAAAAAAAAAACAAATAATACAAACAATATCACAAAATGTTACAATTACAGCAAAGAGTATCAGAATTAAAAAAGGATGATAATAATATAAATTTTATACACAATATGAATTCTTGAAATGTGATGTATTTTAAAGTTCGAAATTTCCTACTTTATCATCTCTCTTCAATGGTAGAATTTCTTATACAATTTTAGTCTTTACACTGGTAGTCCTTATAGGAATGAATCTTATATAGAGTCTCCCTCACTATTGATTCCTATAAGGAATATCAGTATAAAGACTAAAATTGTAGAAGAAATTCTACCATTGAAGAGAGATGATAAAGTAAGAAATTTCCTACTTTAAAATAATTTAAATGTTAATAGTATTTACTATTACTATTTTAAAAGAAAAATAAAACATAAAATAAGAATATTTTTTTTATAAAGCGTAACAATAAGAACTTTAAACAATAAATAATAAAAATAAATTATTATAAACGAAAGCTTTAAAACAATCATGAAACAATTAAAGAAAAAAAAAAATAATTTTTAAAATTTTCTATTTATATAGAAATTCTTAAAATTTTGTATTCATAATAAGAACATTTTTTGTGTGCTATAACAATAGATAAAATTGTTAGAGACTGTTTTATAATATTCAAATTAAAAACATTTGATGTGATTCTCAAAAACTTTAATTTTTCAAGATAAATGTCTAATAAAAATATTTTTAGGGCTTTTTTTTAAACTTTTATTGAATTTGATGTATATATATATCTTTGTCATCGGCGGACTTTTGTTTTTGTTAATAATTTCGGAACGGATATAGCTAGAGACTTGAAATTTTCACAGTGTATCCGTCTGCCCTGACAATTGATTTTTCTTGATTTTTTTTGAAAATCTCTCAGTGTATTAACTGAGAGAAATTGTCAAAAAACGTGTT
>JXPG01031674.1:305-27654 GCA_001015175.1 Megaselia abdita
CCCCTTCAAATCTTCGTTACAAAAGGTTTACAGCAGACGGACGGACAGACAGACGGATAAAGCGAGTACATAAGGGTATTTCTTTCAAAAAAACCCTAAAAAGTGTTTCCTTTACTTAGTCTTGAATTACCCCTTTTATGGACAATGCCTAAATGTTCTACTCCTTTAATCAAATTGTTGTAATAATTTAACAAAAAATAACAAAACCCAACAAAATAAAATAACCAAGATTTACTACAAATTTTCAAAAACACTACACGCATAAACTAAACCCCGAACAAATGTCACAAAACAAAATCCATCCAATGACCCTAACAAATTATCGATAAAACAATAAATCAATCAAACGATAAATCGATGAACGCATTGAACACTGAACACTGAAAACTATACCATTCAAACCCTTAACTACCACAAATCTAAATCAGTGAGTCCTACGTCATGACTCATGTGAGGGTGGAAAGAAGCAGTAGCTATTCTGAAGATCCAATACAATACACTACACTAGAAAAATTCAAAGTCACGGAAAGTGCTGTGCGCGCAGGAACACTTCCTCTTGTTTGTTTACAAAAGAGGGTTGATGACGTGTTTTAGTCACGTTGAGCACGTGCTAGGGGTTGTTGTATCCTGTATCCTGTTGGTTGGGGTTGCTGTGCTGCATGTTCTGCATGTCGGCATATATGCGGCTATGACATGCCATTTCGTGCACTCACTGACTAATAAACGTGAATACAATTTCGCTGCACTTGTTTTAAGGAGAAATATCTACGCAGGCGTTTCCTTACCGTTTTAAGGGTGAATCGATACACAGGACTTTTTTGTGGAATATCCTGTGAAAGTTTTCAGTTCGCCGTGTACTTTCAACGAATTCGCAAGGAAAAATATTTTTTATATAAAAGTGAAGAAAAAACTTGGAAAATTGATTTGAAAAATTCTCAGAAAAAAATTGAAAATTATTTTTGAAAATATAAAATAAATAAAAGTCTGAATGTGATTGAAAATTGTGTGAATTTTTAAAGAAAATTTATGTCTGTGAAAGGAAAACGCCCTTGAAAGACTTGTGAAAATTTGATAGTTTCCTGTAAAAAAGGACAATGGTTACTGAAAACGGACTACACCAGGTACATTTTCTGTTTAATTTTTAAAGAAAATTTCAGTTTTTCAAAGGATTTCATTAAAAAAAGGAAAATTATCTGTCTACGGTCTCCATTTTGTTTTATTGATTTTTCCATTCAAGTTATAAGTTCATCCCCCAGGACTAAAGGATTTTTCAAGTTTTTTCCATCCAACTAATAAAGTTCGCTAGCTTGTTCTAGTTTCTGTGTTCGTTATGTGGATTTTCTGAAAATCTCGATCAATAAGATGATGTAATCCCTTTTTATATCCTTTTCTCGTGGAAAAGTCAAAATGTCTGCCATGAATGGTCATGCAAGGTGTATTGTTTCGTTTTCTCCTTTCATACTTTTAATTGGAGTTCTTTACATTTCATAAGTTTGCATTTCCTGGAGTGGAATTTCTATTTTATGAAAAGATTTCTTTTAGTTTCCTGAAACTTCACTTCATATTAATGAGGTTTTTGCACTGAGAGAAAATATTTGAGCTTAGGAAATGCAAAAAAAAAATCCTTCAATTCTGAAAAGAATCTATGACTGTTCTTAAAATAAATTTGTATATTTTGTAAATCTTCAAATAAAGTAAATTTGTCATCATATTTTTCTCAATGTCCTTTAACCACCTCCTTTGGATACAAAGCAAAGTATATCACAAAGTATATATCATAAAATATTCACATACAGAGAACCCTATTTCAGGAGTAATATTTTATTTATATTGGGGATGTGGAAATGTTATTTTTAGAGTGAAAGAAATGGAATTTCTGAAATTGTTGGCTTTCGTGTTTATTCGTCAGTTTTTTTTGACAGCGTGTCCTTGAAGACAATTTATTAAGAAAGTTGTACAGTAAATTACCGAAATTAATTTGAGTTACCTACGACTTTTATGAAGGTCTTTCTAGACTCATGTCAACCATCACGAAGCAATTTACTTGATGTGGATTAAAAAGGAATGGTTTTATTTTTGGAGTTTAACAATTCTTGATTAAATTGGTTTTTGTTTTAGATTTTTAGGATATTAGTATATGTCGGCTTTTGTATATGTATATTAGTATATGTTCCTTTTGTTCACTCCTTTCTGGACATTTTCTATATAAAACTATACAAATTGAGGGTTATTTCTAAAATATTCAGATATAATGCATATTGTCTTTTAAAAAACTAATTTGGAATTTGCAAGTGTTTAGGTTTTATTGCATTTTCGAAACTTTACACTTTTGGAAAAAAGTAAAAACTTTTGGAAAATAAAACAAAACATATAGTCATTTTAAAAACTATTTTACAAATTAAAAAACAAAGCCTACATCATAAAAAGAATAATTAACAAAAATAATGACATAAAGGTATTTTTTAAAATTAAGGCAAAATAACATCACAAGTGAAATGTTTTTGAATTTTCTTAAATCGATAATGTACGAAAATTCCAATTTTACAAGATTTGGACTTTAAATAATGATATATAAAAATTACTGTATTAAAAATTATATATAATTGCTGTGAATTATGTACACTCATATAAATAACATACCCATGAGATTCCATTTAAAGTTTAGATATCTCAAAGCCACAAGTATGCGCAGAAACGAATTCCCATTGGTTCAAAGAATCCAGATTGTCTTTGATTGGCTCAATTATCAGCTGTTCATCAGATGTTCGCTAATATTTTGTTTATGGATAGATTTCCAATAGAGGTTTTCTATGTTCATTGTTGTCGACTCGGTAGAAAGCATTGAGAAAGTTCTGTTAGGGTGTTTCGTTTCAGTGGAAAATATCAGATTCCGAAAGAGATTCCTATCTATTATTTGTCTATATGTTTGTAGATATAGTTGGTTGATTCAAGTGCTAGCAATCTAGCCTTCCATCAAGATTTTAAGTTCTATCGTCGGCGTCGTTTGAATCAAAGATTCTTCCTGGCACCCCCTCATCATTTCGATGTTGATGAAATAAAAGGTCACCTCTAATACATTTGTTAAAATTAAGAGAGACCTAAAGCTCTGATGTAGATAAGGAGCTGGTAAATACATATAGTAACCAAACATTCCTTATTATCGCTGCTAAATCTTGAGTCGCATTTGGCTCTTTGTATAACTTAATTGGATCAGGTTGGTCAGTCGTTTCCGATACATTTAAGGTTCAAAGTTGTAAAAAGCTGGACTGAATTTTTACAAAAAATATTAGTAATACGGATTTTTCATGCGATTAGCTTCAAGATTAGATTTAAGTTGGTCTACGGTCTTCTAAAAAGTTTTACTTCTTTCAGATTATTTTTCTACTTTAAATAAAAAAATATACTATTGGATTTTAAAAAAAACAACACTAGTGATATTCACTACATTTAGTAAAATTAGCTATCTACAAAATCAAACAGATTTGAACCCAGGTAATTTGAATAGGAAATACCTGGGTTCAAATCCGTTTTTTTAATAGGAAATAGAAATTATTTTACTATTTGTAGCGAATTTTACTAAAACAATTTGAAGTAAAATTTACTATATATGCAATAACTATTTTTGTATCTCTAATGCTTTGTAATAAAATTTACTATTTCAAGTTGTGAAAAAATTAAATTTGTTATAGTTAATTTATTTATGGTACATTTTATTATTACAAACTTATGAATAAAATTTTACTGCCAGTGAATTTCGCTAAGCTAGCAATTTTAATAAATTTTACTATTTAATAAGAAAACTCACTACTATACGCAACAGTCATATCAACGTTTCGTAGTAAGAATAAGTACTTACAGTTGTAAGAAATGCTAATTTGAGTAAAATTTAATCCTTAGTAAAATTCACTATTTGGAGATCAGTTTAACTATTTAATAGTCAAATTTACAATTGAATCCGTAGTTATTTTTACAATTACTTGAGATATTCCACGCAAAAAATTTTGTTGAGAAATTCGCTATTGAAGATAGAAAAAATTGGATCACATTAAGTTCTAATTTTAGTAAATTTTACTACAGCAATAATTTCACTACCTATTTCTAGCTACTTTCGCTAGTCATTGCAGGCTTTGTTCCACTCAAATAGTTCTGAGTTTGATCCTCAGTGCTCACGACAGAATTTTTAATAAGATATTTTCATGTGCGATATTTTATTTAGAGTTGAGACAAACAATGGATTTGAAGCGAGTAAAACTCTCCAGTCTAATCCTGAACACTTTCGAAATTTGTTCGGTTTTGCTAAGATTTTTAGGCAATCAAAATTAAAAAATTTGAATGAAATAAGATAAAAACCAGTAATATTGAAATTTAAAAATTGTACAATTTTTCAAATATTTATAGTGTTTTTGAAATTAAATCATATTATAATAAACACTAATCTATATATCTTTGAATTTGTGAAACATTCTCGAGAAAGAATTTAAATATTAATTTATAAAAATGTTCCATCAGGATTTTTAAAAATAACAAACAAAAATTTTAAAAAATATTGAATGCAAAATAGTTTAATTTCGTAAATTAAAAAACATTTTTAAATTTGATTTATATTAATGGATAAATGTATAAAAAAAAAGTATAATATTTTTATAACAATATAATTATAATTTCTTATAATTTCCGAACCTATTGTGTATTTTCAATTTTTTTAAATCATAATTTCAACACTATTTTTATATGAATTGGTTCTTTAAATTCTTTTTCAAATATATTTTATTTATAACTTAAAGTTTTAAAGCTTGGTAAAATCGTTAATTTAAATTAATTAAAAATGTGTTTGAAAAAGATTTTATAGAACAAATTTATTTATTTATAAAAAAATAAATAAATTATGTTTCATATTATTTCAGAGCTTAAGTATGCATTTCCAATATAATACATTTAAAATTCTATGGTTAATATTTTTTCTCTAAATTAAAAAAAAGTAAATTTTACTAAAAAAATATTAGACATTAAAAAAAAAATTAAATTATACAAAACTATTCAAAAAAGTAAGAAACTTTTGTTATTTAAATTTTGAAATTTTTTATTTAAAGCTTGAAAAAAATATTAATTAATTCAAAAATGTTAGTTATTTTTTGATTATTTCTTATTATTTAAGAACTTAAGTTTGTATTTACAATTTAAAAATCTTAAATTTATATACTTAATACATTTTTCTCTGAATTAAAAAAAAATCATAATTAAACAAAAAATACAATACAATTCTTTAAACAAATTTATTTAAAAAATTAATCAACATTGTTTAAATTATTTCTTTCTTTAAAAACAAAAAATAGTGAAAAAAAAAAATCAATGAATTCAAAATGTTTAGTTATGTTTTTGATAATTTTGTATTTTATTATTTCAGAACTTTAGTTATTTCCAATATAAAAATCTTAAATTTATATACTTAATACATTTTTCTCTAAACATTTTTTTCTAAACAAATTATATAACATTTAAAAACAAAAGAAGTTTTATAATAAAACATTTTTAATTTAAATTTTATTTAACATTTTTTGTTTTTTAAATTTAACTTTCAAAGCTTGAAAACAAATAATTTCAATTAATTCAACCGTTTTTGTTTGTTTGTATTTCCAATGAAAAAATCTAAAATTCTATATTTTAGAGAAAAATATATTGAGTTTGAGTACATTTTTGTAAACAAATTATTTAACACTTCAAAACAAAACAAGTTTTATAATGAAACAAAAAATTAAATTCTTTCAAAATTTGAGTAAAATCATTTAAAAATTATAAACAATTTAAATTTGTTCTTTCTATTTTTTTTAAATTTAAGTTTGAAAGCTTGAAAAATAATTAAAAAATTTTGTTATTTTTTTTTTAATTATTTTAATTATTTTTTAAGTTTGCATTTCAAATAAAAAAAATAAAATTCTATATTTAATGTGTCAAAACAAAAATGTTTTAAGATTAAAAAAAAGTTCGATACAATTCTTTGACAATTTGAACAAATTATTCAAAAATCTAACAAAATTTTGTTTTTCTTGATAAAAAATATTTTAAAAAACTTAAGGACTTTGGAAATAAAAGTAGGGATTTTTGTGGTTTGTTTTTTAAAAGTATCAAACTTATGAAATTAAAAGAAAAACAAATTTCGTAATAATCTTTTATATAGTTTTTAATTAAACATGGATACTTAAATTATTAATTTTGAAAATATAGAACTTAGCAATATAAACTTCTAGCATTAAAAAAAAATTGGAAACATTAAAAAATTTGTTAATAAAATGTTAAAATACAAAAATTAAAAAAATGTGTTATTTTAATATGCTTTATTAATATGAAAATTTAAAAAGTCCAAATGCAATTTTTTTACAAAATTATTCAAAAAACTAATCAACATTTTTAATTTGAATTTTTTCTTTCTCTTTTTTTTAACATTTAAGGTTTAAAGCTTTACAAAAAATTAAATGAATTAAAAATCTTTAGTTATATTTTTGATAATTTATTATTTTGTTACTTTCTAAATTAAAAAAAAGTAAATTTTTCTAATCAAAGTTTTATAATTAAACAAAAAATACAATAAAATTCTTTAAAACTTTGAGTGGAATTATTCAAAAAGATAATTCACATTTTTAATTTATTTTTTTCTCAAGTTTTAAGGCTATAAAAAAACAAATAATTTCAATTAATTCAACATTTTTAGTTTTATTTTAATTATTTCTTAAAGTTGTATTTAAAAAAAAATCTAATGTTTAATTTTTTTTTCTAAAATATATTGAGTAAAATATATTCTAAAAAAGTATATTTTTTTATAAACAAATTATTTGATACTTCAGAACAAAATTATTCAAAAATCTAATTTAATTTAATTTGATTTTTTTTTCTTTTTTAATGAATAATATTTTTAAAAAAATTAATATTTTGGCATTAAAAATATGGATTTTTGTGTTTTGTTTTTTGAAAGTATCAAATTTATGAAATTAAAAAAAACGAACAAAAAAACTATTTCGTAATAATCTTTTATTAAACATGGATACTGAAATTATGAATTTTTAAAATATAGAACTTCAAATATTTAAAAAAATTGGAAACATAAAAAAAACATTTAGTTCCTAAAAATTTAATAAAAAAAATTATTATTTTAATATATATTTTGAAAATTTAAAATGTTGATATGTAAGGTTTAGAGAAACAAAATGTTCAATTACCTTAAAAGAATATTTGAAATTGAGGATTCACGATTAAAAAAAAAATTAAATATTGAAACAAATCATAAACTTTAAAATACACAAAAAAGTAATGTAAAGTTTAATTATTTTTCTTATATTATACAAATTTAACATTTTAAAATTAAAAACCAAAATTTAATTCAATTAATTTCAAGTTTTTGTTTTGTATGCCTAACGGCTTTTAGGTATTTTAGAATTTTGTATGAAATTTTTCGGGTATCGTTGCATTATATCGCGTTATGGTTGTGATTACGTTTTCCACCTCTGAAATATATTCAAATGATAGAAATGGAAAGGACTCTGATGTTTTCCACTGAAACCGGAACAACTTACCAAATCAAGAAAAGAGCTTTCTCAATGCAAATAATACTGACAGGGTGTTTCGTTTCAGTGGAAAACATTAGAAAGTTTGTCTATGCTCAAATATTATAGCATTTCAGTCTACGAATAAAATCATTTGCCTCTATGAAAGTCTGGGTAGAATGTTATCATTGTTTTAGTGCGAAAAGTATTTGTGTGCTATGGATGATATCCTGGTGATGTCTTTACGATATCGTGGGGACCAAATGTAGATAAGAATTGAGTCATCGCTAAAAATGTGTCATGGGTTGTTCGCTTCGTTGAGTAAATGAGAAGAATTATGTAATATACTTTGGTCGGGTCAGGAACATTGAATGTAATTGTTTTGATGACAGTAATTTGAACCCATATACTACACAAATGTAAATAAAAATCTAAACAAATAAAATATCAAATTTCATGTTGACACCAAATACAAAACACAATCCGTGAACCCCAACTAATTTCCATCAACCATGCAAGAATCGTTCTAAGCACCATTAAAAATCAATATTTACTGGAAAAAAAAGAACGAAGGGTGCAGTTTTTATTCTTTAAATTTATAATACATAAATTTAACCCCAAAACGGACTATAAAACCCACCCTTCCAAAAGGTCTTAAATATCATGAAGGCATTATCTGTGTTAATGTTAAAAGTCAAAGAAGAATGGAATAGAAAAGAAAGTGGAATGCAGGTGTGGTCATTTGAAGTAATCACTTTCGTGATCGAAAAAAGGTCAAATTAACTAACAAAGTTTCCCTTCCATACATGTCCTTCGTGGAAAGTTTCCTTTCCGGTGAACTTATAGAGCAGAGATAGAAAGACAATGACGTCATTTGACAGAGAGAGAAATTTGGCAACAATGTTTGGTAGAACCGCATAACTGTTACTCGGCTCTTTTCCTCTCTCATGTCTCTCATTCCCCAACATGTTGCTGAGACATGCGCGAGAGCCGGCTAAATGTTGGTAAGGGTTCCTGAATTGCCATTGTATACAAATCCGTTTAATGTTTGAAGAGGGTGGCAGACAAGAATCAGACGAGGGGACCTTCACTTTTTCTTTCTTGAGTACACTCTCTTTTTACATTGTTTTGTTGGTGTTGCTCGTCCATTATCCCCACCATCAAGAGATTTATTTTTGCGGCGTCGTTGTTTGTGTTTTGTGCGTTGTTGTCGAAAAGGACTTCACTTTAGATAGCTTGGTGTGCTCGAGCAGTACACAATTACCAGGATGAAAATTTTCAAGTGGAAAAAGAGCAAACAAGCTGAAAACTATAGAATTGTTGAGTTCTTTTTTAATTTAATATTAATATAATTATTTAATACTAATTTTCTGTGATTTTTTTTTTCAGGGAGATGGAAACACTTCTTTCTTGAGGGCAGCCAGAGCTGGAAATCTAGACAAAGTTCTGGAATATCTTAAAAATAACATCGACATAAATACTTCTAATGCTGTGAGTATGATTTTTTGTTCTTTGGTTGTAAGGTTTTCAATTTCCTTGGGCGCCATTTTCTTATAGGCGCCCAAGTGATTTGGATTGGATGAATTTTTAAAAAGTTTACTGTCTGGGTGTACTTTCAGGAGGAAATTTATTGAAATGGCATCTGTCTGGGGATTATCTTCTTGCTCTTCCTCTTATAACTTACTGCATAAAGTAATGGCTTGGTGATTTTGTTTTTCAATCACGAACTATTTTCTAGCTTGAGGCTATCATGCAATTTCTATAGCAATGCATTTTTAAAATGCTTGTCTGGAAGAGGATGGCTTTTGTAATGAAACACTGCATCATATATGAATTTAATCCTTTGAGGATTTTTCTATTTTGTTGATTGAAAGTGTTCTTCATGTGTTTGAGTGGTATTTGAATTATAATAAAACTTAAACAAATAAAACTCAACAAATTTTAAATTAAAAAGAGTCTTGGTACTTTTAGTATTAATTCTTCCTCTGAATTGAGTAAGTGATGAGATGTCTGGTATTATTTTTTTATCGAAATTGAAATTACTATCTCCGAATACGAACAATTCTGACTTGAGTACTAAGGATCATCTTCAAAATTTTAGATATTAGTTTTAAAAAAATAATTGATGATTTTGAATGAACTAGTGTTTTAAAAAAAAACGCTTGAATTTAGAAAATTCCTAAAAGACAAAGCCACACAAAGACAAAGCGAAGAATTTACTTCGTTCAAGTGTTACTTATTTGAACATTGAAATATCCGGGAGGACTGGTTTCACTTTTTGTTTGCAATATACCAATATACACATAATTCTCAAAACGGCTAAATGATTCTTGAAAGTCTAGAATTCCATGGGAGTAAAAAAAGAAATGCAATTTTATTTTATGAACAGATTTTTAAATATTTCAGTTAAGTTTTTTAAAACTAAATTTAAAAAAAAAGTTTAAAGTCTTAAAATAATACAATTGTTTATTTAAAAAGTTTATTATTTTTAAAAAACTAAAAGCAATATTTTTAAATTTAGCATTTTTGAAAAATTTACGAATTTTTTGAAATTAAAACCATTTAGAAATAAATATTTTGAAATAACACTTATAGAAAATTAATATTTCAGTTAAGTTTAAAAAAAAAAAAATTTAAAGTATTAAATAAAATAATTTCTTTAAAAAGTTTGCTGTTTTTTAACATTAAAAGCAACATTTTTAAATTTAGCATTTTTGCAAAATTTAAAGCATATATTAAATATGTATTACACTCATACAAATATGTGGAATAGACATTATTTGGAATAGAGTTTTATTAATCTAACGTTCAATTTTGTTGAAATAAGTTAAAAGTTTGTTCCAAAGTATAACAAGGTAAAAAGTAATAATATTAAATATTTTTTAGAATTGACTGAATAATTTTGTTACATTTTAGTAGTGTTTTTTGATATTAAATCATTAAAAACACTTGTCTATTTTTTTTTTTAATTAAAGAAGTATTTCCGAGAATATTTTTTATTTCCAAAAATTTTATAAAAAATCAAACATTTGCTTATAATTATTTAAACATTGTTTAATAAATATGATGGTAGACTTTTGTATATTTTTGGATTATCCAAAAAAAATCAACATTTTATATAATTATAAATATTTGTTTAAATATTAAATCTAGAAAAAGTTATAAATACATTTTTCAAAAACTTAGAAAAAAAATTTAATTAGCAAAATTCGTTTTTTAAACATAAATATTAAAACCTAACTCAATAATTTCGTGACAATTGAAATTAAAAATAGGAATTTAAGTTTTTTGTTTTAAATAAATATAAAACTTAAAAAATACCAAAAATAATTTCTGCCCATATTTTAAAATTAAAAACAAAATTAAATATGGATAATAAAATTATTAATTAAATTCAATATATATTTTACTATGAAATAAATATACAGAGATTTAAAAAAAAATATTTATATAAACAAAATGTTTCAAAATATACTTCAAATATTAAATGAAACTTGGAAATATTAATAAATATTTTTTAAAAGGTTTCTTACAGCTTAAAAAAATTATAAAACTAAAGGAAATCATTCTTTTTTTGTTTTTATTAAAAACTAGAAAAATCTAAATTTAGATTATTTTAAATTTAAATATTGTAAGATTTTTATTTTTTTAGTTCAAAATATAACTTTGAATTAGGAAGATTTTAAATTTAAAAGCAGAATGCTTAGATTTTTGTTTTAAATAATTAAATTATTACCATTAATAATTAAATTTGATGAAATTTTTAATGTTTATATCGAAAGAAATGTTACGAATTAAAAAGATATTTAATATTAAAATTAATGTAGATTTAAAAGTAACATTTTCAGAAAAAAATTACAAGATAAAAAGTAAAATATATTCTTTTCAAATTAAATTTCTACGCTAATTTTTGTTTTAGCAACTTTAATAATTTCTTTAAAATATTTAATTCTAAGATTTGTTAAATGAAAAAGAAAAAGTGCTTTTTTTAAATACTTCAAATTATTAAATAAAATTAAATACAAAAATTTAAAAGTGAAATTTATGGAATGTAAAAAAAAATATATAAACGGAATAAACACAAATTCGAAGATGAATATTATGTTTTAAAAATGTAAGATACATTTTTTAAACCAAACATTCATTTTTAAAGCTATTAAATTTTATGTTTAAAATATAGTTTCTAAAATATTGTTTGAATTGCAATCTTGAATTCCAATTCAATTTTACTTTGTACTTTTCAAAAAACTTTACACTGAAGTGCTTTAAAAAAAAAAAAATCAAAATATTATTTCCTTACATTAGAGCTTGTCAACTTAGTATTTTTTTTATTGAACCTTTAACATACAATTAATAGCTATAAATATTTATATAATATATATATATCTAAGCCATTTTTGTTTATTCTTTATTTTATGAAAAATATTGCCAAACATTAAAATCTTTAAAAATATTTTCAAAAATAAACAAAAATTGCTAAGAATTAAATATTTAGCCTTTTGCATAATCTTGTGCATCGCCATCTACTTTTTAAAAAATGTTACTTTTATTTTTCCTATCTTGTCTTTGGATACATTCAATACAATATATATTTCCGGATCGTAATATTCATCAAATGACATCAAGTTTACGTTTCAAATATGTCCTACTCCAGTACATTAAAATACGTAGTTAAAAATAAACAAACGGAATCCTTGGCAAGCCTAATGACGGGTTTCTGGAAAGAAAAGTTAAAGAGACTGAACGTGAAATAAAACTCAAAGGACTTACTTTAGTAGAGTGATCCTTGTATAAGCTAATAAAGCTATAAATGTTTGCCTCTTTACAGTGCATCCACCCGTAAAAGTAATTATCGCTTAACATAAAGTTTAGTTTAAATCCTTTTTTCAACCAATGAGAATGAACCAGAATTTGTATAGCCAATGAGAAAGAAAAAGTTTAAATTGTGAACGATTTTTAATGATCATTAGAAAGAGTAAGAAAGATGTGTCTATATAAAAATTATAGATGCTCTTTGTATGAAATTAATATTAATATGAGGGTTCATATTTCATAACGATAAATTGTAATAAAATTCGCGGAGAAAAATACAACTGCGGTAGCTCAGTGGAAGAACAATTGCCCGAAAAGCTAAAGGATGTAGGTTCGATTCTTAACAGCACAAACTGTTGGTTCTTTTTCCGTGACAAAGTAAGCTACTCTAATATAGATTCTCCCTTCACTATTAATTCCTATAAGAAATATCATAAAAAAAACTAAATCACATAACGAGCCAAAACTGACTCAAGGTGTGGCAGTGATATTAAGGAATGTTTGCTTCCTATGTATTTCAGCTGCTCTTATACATCAGTGTTGTTAGTTTCCCCTCTTCCTCTGAATAGAGTCAGTGATGAGCTGTCTGCTATTTTAACGAGTGTATTAGAGGTACCCTTTTATTTCATCAACAACAAAGGGCGGCGTCAGGTAAATTTCTTACGAAAAATTCTGACGTATGCACTATAGATCGAACTCAGAATAGTCAGACTGGAAGGCGAGAGTGCTAGCACCTTCACCAACCAATTACATAAATATATCATAGTAAAACTAAAATTACAGAAGAAATTCTAGCATTAATGAGAAGATTAAGTAAAAAAATCCTCCCTTAAAACTTCACCACATCTCAAGAAATCGAAATTGTGAAAATAATATTAACAAAAAACCTCTTTCTTCTCCCAACAGAACGGCCTAAATGCTCTTCATTTAGCATCAAAGGATGGTCACATTCACGTGGTCGAGGAGCTGGTAAAGCGTGGAGCTCTCGTCGACAGTGCCACAAAAAAAGGCAATACAGCTCTTCACATTGCTTCCTTAGCCGGACAAGAAGGAGTTGTAAAGCTACTCATCGAAAATCATGCCTCTGTCAACGTCCAATCACAGAATGGGTTCACACCACTTTACATGGCAGCCCAAGAGAACCACGACAAAGTGGTCAGATTGCTGCTTTCGAATGGCGCCAATCAAAGCTTGGCTACCGAAGATGGATTTACACCACTTGCCGTTGCAATGCAGCAAGGTCATGATAAAGTTGTCGCTGTTTTATTAGAGAGCGACACAAGAGGAAAAGTTCGTCTGCCGGCTCTTCACATTGCCGCTAAAAAGGACGACGTCAAAGCGGCTAACCTTTTACTCGAGGTTTGTCTTATTTTGAAAATAATTGAAGAAACATTTCAAAACTTAAATCTTTCAGAATGATCACAATCCAGATGTTACCTCTAAGTCAGGATTCACGCCTCTTCACATTGCCTCTCATTATGGCAATGAAAATATAGCAAATCTATTGATCGAAAAAGGTGCCGACGTAAACTATGCTGCCAAACACAATATTAGTCCATTGCATGTGGCTGCCAAATGGGGTAAAGCGAATATGGTCTCGTTGTTGCTGGACAAAGGAGCAAATATTGAAAGCAGGACTCGAGATGGACTCACACCATTACATTGCGCTGCTCGATCTGGTCATGAACAAGTCGTCGACATGCTCCTCGAGAAAGGCGCTCCCATCAGCGCAAAAACTAAAAACGGTTTGGCTCCTTTGCATATGGCTGCCCAAGGCGAACATGTAGATGCTGCTAGGATTCTCTTGTACCATCGGGCCCCTGTTGACGAGGTCACAGTGGATTATTTAACTGCCTTGCATGTCGCTGCACATTGTGGACATGTGCGTGTTGCTAAACTTTTACTCGACAGAAACGCCGATGCTAATGCTCGGGCTTTAAATGGATTTACTCCGCTTCATATTGCATGCAAGAAGAATCGTATTAAGGTCGTGGAACTTTTACTCCGCCATGGAGCAAGCATAAGTGCAACCACGGAGTCTGGACTGACACCACTCCATGTCGCTGCATTTATGGGCTGTATGAACGTTGTTATATACTTGCTCCAACATGATGCTTCACCAGACGTACCCACTGTTCGTGGAGAAACGCCTCTGCATTTGGCCGCTAGAGCTAATCAGGTGGGTTGGAATTTACTTCTCTTTTATATTGAGTGTGCTTAAGAATTTGTATATATAATTATTTGTATGGTTTTTAGACAGAATGAGAAGATAAAATATTTGATTTTAAAGAAAGAATCTTTAAAAGAAACAGAATTTAAATATATATTCTAATTGTATTCTGATGTTTTCCACTGAAATAAATCACCCTGTTGAGAACGCTCTTTGACGGTAGGGTGTTTCGTTTCAGTGGAGAACATCAGACTTCGAAAGTTTTCCTATCATTTGTCTATTCTAAAAAATAAAATAACAAAATAAATCATCTTCAAAGAAACAGAATTTTTCCACTGTTTTCCACTGAAACAAATCATCCTCTTGAAGATAGGGTGTTTCGTTTCAGTGGAGAACATCAGACTTCAAAAGATTTCCTATCAATTGTCTATTTTAAAAAATAAAATAACAAAATAAAACAATAAAACATCTTCAAAGAAACAGAATTTAAATTTACATTTTAAATTGTATCTTAAGTTTTCCACTGAAATGAATCATCCTGTTGAAAACGCTCTTTGAAGGTAAGGTGTTTCGTTTCAGTGGAAAACATCAGAATTCGAAAGTTTTCCTATAATTTGTCTATTCTAAAAAATAAAATAACAAAATAAAACAATAAATCATCTTCTAAGAAGCAGAATTTTAATATACATTTTGAATTGTATCCACTGAAATGATACCTTGTTGAGAACGCTCTTTGAAGGTAGGGTGTTTCGTTTCAGTGGAGAACATCAGACTTCGAAAGATTTCCTATCAATTGTCTATTCTAAAAAATAAAATAACAAAATAAATCATCTTCAAAGAAACAGAATTTTTCCACTGTTTTCCACTGAAACAAATCATCCTCTTGAAGATAGGGTGTTTCGTTTCAGTGGAGAACATCAGACTTCAAAAGATTTCCTATCAATTGTCTATTTTAAAAAATAAAATAACAAAATAAAACAATAAAACATCTTCAAAGAAACAGAATTTAAATTTACATTTTAAATTGTATCTTAAGTTTTCCACTGAAATGAATCATCCTGTTGAAAACGCTCTTTGAAGGTAAGGTGTTTCGTTTCAGTGGAAAACATCAGAATTCGAAAGTTTTCCTATAATTTGTCTATTCTAAAAAATAAAATAACAAAATAAAACAATAAATCATCTTCTAAGAAGCAGAATTTTAATATACATTTTGAATTGTATCCACTGAAATGATACCTTGTTGAGAACGCTCTTTGAAGGTAGGGTGTTTCGTTTCAGTGGAGAACATCAGACTTTGAAAGTTTTCCTATCATTTGTCTATTCTAGAAATAAAATAAAACAATAAATCATCTTCAAAGAAACAGAATTTTTCCACTGTTTTCCACTGAAATGAATCACCCTCTTGAAGGTAGGGTGTTTCGTTTCAGTGGAGAACATCAGACTTCGAAAGATTTCCTATCAATTGTCTATTCTAAAAAATAAAATAACAAAATAAAACAATAAAACATCTTCAAAGAAACAGAATTTAAATTTACATTTTTAATTGTATCCTGATGTTTTCCACTGAAATGAATCACCCTCTTGAAGGTAGGGTGTTTCGTTTCAGTGGAGAACATCAGACTTCGAAAGATTTCCTATCAATTGTCTATTCTAAAAAATAAAATAACAAAATAAAACAATAAAACATCTTCAAAGAAACAGAATTTAAATTTACATTTTTAATTGTATCCTGATGTTTTCCACTGAAATGAATCACCCTCTTGAAGGTAGGGTGTTTCGTTTCAGTGGAGAACATCAGACTTCGAAAGATTTCCTATCAATTGTCTATTCTAAAAAATAAAATAACAAAATAAAACAATAAAACATCTTCAAAGAAACAGAATTTAAATTTACATTTTTAATTGTATCCTGATGTTTTCCACTGAAATGAATCACCCTCTTGAAGGTAGGGTGTTTCGTTTCAGTGGAGAACATCAGACTTCGAAAGATTTCCTATCAATTGTCTATTCTAAAAAATAAAATAACAAAATAAAACAATAAAACATCTTCAAAGAAACAGAATTTAAATTTACATTTTTAATTGTATCCTGATGTTTTCCACTGAAATGAATCACCCTCTTGAAGGTAGGGTGTTTCGTTTCAGTGGAGAACATCAGACTTCGAAAGATTTCCTATCAATTGTCTATTCTAAAAAATAAAATAACAAAATAAAACAATAAAACATCTTCAAAGAAACAGAATTTAAATTTACATTTTTAATTGTATCCTGATGTTTTCCACTGAAATGAATCACCCTCTTGAAGGTAGGGTGTTTCGTTTCAGTGGAGAACATCAGACTTCGAAAGATTTCCTATCAATTGTCTATTCTAAAAAATAAAATAACAAACTAAAACAATAAAACATCTTCAAAGAAACAGAATTTAAATTTACATTTTTAATTGTATCTTAAGTTTTCCACTGAAACAAATCACCCTGTTGAGAACGCTCTTTGAAGGTAGGGTGTTTCGTTTCAGTGGAAAACATCAGACTAACATTATAAAAGATTTGCTTAAAAGTTTAAAAAATTTACTTTTAAATTCAAAAATAAAACAATATCAAATTGAAATAAATTACTTTCAAAATCTAAATCTTTCTGTTCGATTTCAAATTGCCAATTTTGAATGTTTCTTTCCAGACTGACATTATCAGAATTTTACTGAGAAATGGAGCCCAAGTGGATGCTAGAGCTCGAGAACAACAGACACCACTCCACATTGCGTCTCGTTTAGGAAACGTGGACATTGTCATGTTACTATTGCAGCATGGCGCTCAAGTGGACTCTACAACCAAGGATATGTACACGGCTCTTCATATTGCCGCTAAGGAAGGACAAGATGAGGTAAAGAATCTAATCGCTAGAAAAATTATGGACCACGTTGACACTGTTTATTTAATGCAATTATTTTGGATCCGACATCAAGAGTATTTCATTTGAGAACAAATTTTATGTTACGTTTTTTTGTTGATCTAATCGAACTTATTGTTTCCAATAAATGTTGAAGCGAAATTTTAATTTTGTTCATTTTTCGTTTATTTTTTTCTTTTGATTTGTCCGTGACTATACTATTTTCAATTGAGATGAAGGTACGTTCGAGTTGACCGAAGTGGCAGTTTGACTACTAAAACTCCATAGCATTGTGTTTTGACGCTAACCATTTTTTATTTTTAAATTGTTATTTTAAAATCCCCTTTAAAACGCTTCGTTTTTAGTGACTTGTTTTTAAATCGCTTCTAATGCTTTGCTTTTTTCCTAGGTTGCCGCTGTCCTCATCGACAATGGAGCTGCTTTGGACTCCACAACGAAGAAAGGATTCACTCCTTTGCATTTAGCAGCCAAGTATGGCCACATGAAGGTTGTTCAGTTGTTAACTAAGAAAGACGCCCCTATTGATTCCCAGGGGAAGAATGGAGTTACTCCGCTCCACGCCGCTTGTCACTATGACCATATTAATGTGGCTTTGTTACTTTTGGAGAAAGGAGCAAGTCCTCATATTACCGCCAAAAACGGACACACAGCTCTTCACATTGCAGCTAAGAGAGATCAAATGGATATTGCTACCACTCTTTTGGAATATGGTGCTGAAGCTGATGCCGAGAGTAAGGCTGGGTTCACTCCTTTGCATTTGAGTGCCCAAGCTGGCCATAATGACATGTCTACTTTACTCTTGGAGCACAAAGCTGGTGTCGATCATCAAGCTAAGAATGGATTGACTCCTATGCATTTATGCGCTCAAGGAGATCGCGTTAATGTTGGTGAGGTTTTAGTAAAGAACAATTCCAACATCGAAATGACCACAAACGCTGGCTACACACCATTACATGTTGCGGCTCATTTCGGCCAAGCTAATATGGTGCGTTTCCTGTTACAACAAGGCTGCAATGTCGATGCCGCTACAGAGGCTGGCTATACTCCATTACATCAAGCGGCGCAACAAGGCCACAGTCACATTGTCAACTTGTTGTTGGAGAATAATGCTGATGCCAACGCTAAGACCACTAACGGACAAACTGCAATGTTCATTGCCAAGAAACTGGGCTACATTAGTGTTTTGGATTCCCTCGAATCAAAGACCGATGAATCCATCTCACCAATCCAAACTCACTCCGATGAGAAGTATAAATCCGTTGTCCCGGAAGCAATGCAAGAGACATTCATGTCTGACTCCGAGGAAGAAGGTGGTGAGTTAATTCTTTGAACCATTTCGATTTCACATTATGAAACTGTTCATCTTTTATATTGTCACATTCATCACCAAAATTATCGATTGTACACAAAATCCCAACACTTTTTTAGTTTTTTAATGTTTTCTTTTTTTCATAAGATAAAAGAAACAAAACCTACCATTTAATTGGCAAATCACACGATAACTCAAATCAAATGTACCACCTTCTAAATTTTCTAATTGGAATATAATCATGTGTCTCCTTGACTATATATCATATGCTTAGGTGACATCAATGATTTGGATGCTTGTTTCGGCAACAAAACAGAACGTCAATTGAATGGTAGCCATATTTATCTTCCTTATTTTCATGGTATAAGTTTTGTTACCAGTAAGTTTATCGTTATTGTTACATCAAACTTTATTATACTTCTATAATTAAAAGTTTTCTTTTTTATATTTTTTTTTTTATTTTAAATTTTGTAAATATTTTTATCAATTATAAAATATTGTTTGTCAAAGTTTCGTGTTGTTGTAAAGTATTTGAGGTCTTTTTCAATTATTATATATTTGGCTAAACTTACATCACATACTCTCTAAGACAATTACTTGAAAGGGTCTGAATTAAATTTGTTATTTTCTTACAAATAATTTATGCTGGGTTTCTGAATTTTTTATTACTGCCTATTCCATAATTTATGGATCATCAGATGATAGTTGTATCTTAACTAAGACGGCATAATGATATCGCAAAGTGCATCACAAATATATCTTAGCCCTGTCGCGTCATCATGTGATACCTGAAATACAACAATGTGATGAACTTAAAGACTAAACCTTCAAAGTTAAACTGATGTCACAATACTATCTCAAGAATTTTCAGTATCATTCAAAGACATCAGAATGATATCAAAAATTGTAGTCTGATTCTGATAATGTCCACCACTCAACCCTATATATTAACAGGTATAATGAGGGTCCTGTAGATGTTTAATATCGATCTTAATACTCTACAAAGCCCAACCAATGTTCGGTTAGCAAGCATGATTCTCCTTTTGATCTATTGAGTGATGTCGTTTAGGGGGATAACTCAAGACCCGAGATTCGTGAAATATTTTACTGACTCAAACTTGTCAATGATGATGTTGTGATCTCTGCTTCGTTTCTACTCGATTTCATATATTTGGTCTTCTCGATATTCACTCTGATACCCAATGATGTAGCATGTCTACTGATGTTGTTGTAGCTTAACTTCAGATCTTCTCCGTTTCTTGTGACGATGTCAATGTCTGTGTTAACTGAAGACCCAAAATACGTGAAATCCTTTACTGATTCAAGCGAACAATGATTTCTAGGCATACATTGAACAGGTCACAGGAAACTGCATCTCCCTGTCTTAAACCTTATTTGGTGTTAAAAGCTTCCGATAATTTCTTGCTTACTCGAACTGCACTTTTCGTGTCTGCTAGGGTCATCTAACTGATATTTACGACGATATATCGTCAATGGGTGCCTCAGTAGGTTCTGAGGATTTGTATAGCTCCTTGAACATCTTTATGAGGCAAGTGAGTATGATCGTCGACGACCCTTCTGGTGTTGTTGGAAAGTCTTGAGAAGATATTCTATGCTCTGCACGAGCTTTAACTGAAACTACAGTAGTCGAATTGCCGCGGAATGAGTTATCAGTGTTGGCGAACAATTAGAGAGTGAATCCTCTCGTAAAACTGGGGAACTGAATGCTAATTCAGAACGAGCTTCTACTGAAATTCTTTTGGATAACTTGTCTCGTAATGGGTTGAACGAGATCTTCTCGTGGAAACAGAAAAGGGCTTGGGTACGATAACTTCTGGAAAAATCTGGGACTGCCAAAGTTCGACTCCACTAGAACCAAGTAAAAGAATGAGGTCGGCTGAATCCGTTTCACCTAATTCATTGTCTGTTTCGGAATCAATTTCTTTGACATTTAATAAGCTAAAGAAATCAGAAACTTCTGATAACAAGAAAGTAACCTGCAACGCTCACAAAACAGGAATCAGTGAAGCTGAGGATGTGAGCCACTTTCAATCGCCAAAAAAATATATTGAGGGTGATGTACGATCCTTGCCTGGAACTACTGCTGGCAAACGTATTTTTGAAGGTGAAATCATGCAAAACACGTGTGCTCCACCAAAGTCTAATGTCAATGGTGCAACAGGGAACTCAGGTACCAATGATGATGTTGAGATGCGGCCATCTACACGCTCAAACAGCGATGTGGCTAGCTCTTCTTTAACTATTGTTATTGGTAGAACTGGTGATGACTACAGGTTTACCAAAGCAGAACTTGAACACTGCGATGATCACTTGTGGAAGTTGTCTTGTGATCTGGATGCTACTCAACCATGCAGAAAGTACTGTAGTGAGCAACGGAACCATTAAGGTAAAATGCTCATCTCGGAGCTTCTGCAAGTGGATGAAGCAAGAAGTGAACAAGATTCCTCCTTTGGGTAACACTATCTTTGCTTGTTACAGCGGAGCTAATGAGCCCAAATTGGTCAAGGCTCTATGTGTTATTCCTGGTAAATTCAGGAACACGTCGGAGGTTCTTCGACGGCTTCGTACGCAGAATATAGGACTTGAAGCAATGAAATAGAAAGTATTTTGTGCTTGTGCTGGGTATAGATCCAGATTCTGTTAAGGTTCTAGAATATCTGTGCAACTGGCGTCCTTATTTTGCCCTTGGATGTATAAAATGTATCCTATATTCAAGGAAAGGGTTAGTACACGTTTCCTAAGACTGCACTACTTTCATCAGTAGAAGGATCCCATTGATGCATACAAAGCCATTCAGGAACCATGAACTTGTAAAAAGAAAACTCGTGGTCTAAGGGGATATCGATACTTTTTGATAAGAATTCTGATAGACCAAGGACTTGTCTTGTAGTATCAGATTTGTTGATATTAACCAAGCTTATACGCTTCTGTAGTCAAGATTTCGTAGCTGTTCAAATATCATACAAAGAAGAAAATGAGTGGAACAACTTTATATTAGCATCTGCTTATTTTCCTTATGAGAAATTTATCATACTTGGATCTCAGGAAATTCAGATGTCTATGGAAACATAGTAGCCGAATAATTGGCTAGAAAGGGGTGTAAAATATTTTTCCTAGGGATGCTTGGAGCTCCTTGGGCCTGGGTATACAAAACCCACATCCAAAGTTGCCTAAGTGTGCAAGTATGCAGGTGGTCTAAGGTCCCAAAGATCAACAAGAAGTTATGGATTTTTTTGCTTTCTTGCAGAAGAAAGGACTGTAGACTTCTTGTTGATATTCTAACGCATGTGCCAGTCATCTTAATGTTATTGATGTAAGCGATTCACTCCTCCTGCGATTAAAGCGAAGAAAGTACAGAGCATTTCCTTTGTTACTATGTTGTGACCGATGCTGAATTCTTAGGCAGTCTATCGCCTCAGCTCCATCTTCATTAAGAAGATAAGTTTACACACAAAATCCATAAAAAGGTGATTTCCAATATTTATGAAGATCTGATCAGTATCTTGATCTTGTATGAGACTCCAATAATGCTATCAAAAAGACATGCAGCTTCTAGTTATGTTGTGACGAGGGTGTCTCATGAGTGCACTTGTCACGCGTTTAGTATTTCCGTCTTCCAATGAAAAGAGTCACTTATGAACTGTCTGCTATTTGTCGAGTGTATCAAAATCTTATTAGCTAGCCATCGAGTCGCATCAGATAGTATCTCCATCACATACAAGAAAAAATGACGATACGCGAAATGAGGTTCGAACTCAGAATTGTCAGGTGACCTTCTAATTCTAAAATTTCCTTTATTTTCCAAGACAGACACTTCTTTAGATAAGCAAGAATGATGTATTCTCGAAATTATTAGTCATATCTCTTCAAGAACCTTCATCAATTTCAAACATTTCTCTAGATACCTGCAAAAACTCATATACATTGTTTCATACTCCATTATAAGAATAAAAATAACATATTTAAAAGAAAAGCATTCCATTAAAACCCATCCATCACCTTCCATGCTAATAAATACAAAAAAAAATCCTAATACCATATTGTTTTTAGACGACGAGTTGGTTGGCGATGTTCACAACGTTTCTAAACGTCCAGAGGATGGTAATAAATCTAAAGATAAATTCACATAATAGTCATAGCATAGCTTAACTATCTTTCTGTCTAGTTCATAAAAAACAATAAATATTTAATAACAAAAAAACCAACCACAATTCATAAGCAGCATATACTCGTATACATTTTTTTCACAGCACTTCCAGCTGTATCTCGCTCGCAGCTCGTTCTGTCTGAACAACAACTACAACAACTTTATTAGCCCAAGCCAACAAATCATTCATATCTAACCACTATAAATAACTCTTTAAACAACAAAAATTGCTTGTTCATGAAATGACCTCTGTAGTCAGTTGTATAAATGTTATGTGTATTGCGCTATTTAACTATGTAAATGTCCGCTCATATCAAAATCATATTATATAAGTATTCTATATATCAGGACCTTCATAGCCCCCCATTCATTACACTGCTCTTCCTGGCCTCATTCCACAGGTGAAGACACTGTCCTGTCCGATCAACCCTACAGATATTTGACTGTAGATGAAATGAAGTCTCTCGGCGATGATTCCCTTCCAATCGATGTGACACGTGATGAACGAGTGGACTCAAATCGCATGACTCAAAGTGTCGAGTCGACTGGTGGACAAATTTCCGAAGAGTTGCTTATTAGTCCTCATCGAGCACAGGTGCATATGACAATGCAGAGCAAGCAGCACGTTGATGTCTTGGCTTATGTGGCCGACAACATTGAAAAGCAGCATGTTGGGTAAGTGTTGGAGGCAACTGTTAAGTTTGTGGATGTCCTTTCATCTTTCATTTTACTAACTATTTCATTTCTCTATACTTTCAATGCATTCATATAATTAGAAGGAAATTATCCTGGAAGAAGTAAGTCTTCTTTTCTCATCTTTGGTGGAGGAGGAACTTTAAAAAATTATGTTTTTGAAGTTCCTCCAAAGTTTTCGGTTAATTTTGAAAAAATACTAATATTCAATTCATTTTAGCTTCCTGGTTTCATTTCTTGTGGATGCCCGTGGAGGAGCTTTGCGTGGTTGTCGCCACAGTGGAGTCAGGATTATAGTCCCTGCAGGATCTGCTGGTCAACCAACCAGAGTCACTTGTCGTTATGTAAAACCACAACGTACCATGCATCCTCCGCAGTTAATGGAGGGAGAAGCTTTAGCCAGTCGCGTTCTCGAGCTTGGACCATCAAATGCCAAGTTCCTGGGACCCGTTGTTATGGAGGTTCCACACTTTGCTTCACTTCGTGGAAAGGAACGTGAAATCGTTATCTTGAGATCCGACAATGGTGAAACTTGGAAAGAGCATTTCATTGATAATTGTGAAGAAGTGGTTCAAGATGTTTTGAACGAGTGCTTTGAGCCGGAAGGTGGGTTTTTGTATTTAGTTTATAATAGAATATGCATCAACTGTCTGTCACATCCAGGTTCGAAACCTACTCCTTAAATTTACCTTTTGAGAAGCACTTCTGATTGAGGTGTTCGCAGGTCTAAGATACTATAAATGGAGACATTAATATTTTCTATCTAAGCAAATGTGGGGATACGATCCTTGTATAGACAATATAGTAGTATATAGATTGCATATTTGTTTCATTATCCTGAATAATGCATTGTTTTGGTATCTATAGAATTGTCAAACAGCCGATTCAATTCAACAATCGCCGCCTGACTGTCAACTCGGACAGTCACAGAGGAGCCTCTCAGTACCACGAGATTATCCTCTGCATTGTTATGGAGGCATATACCTCGCCTTGAAAGACCATGCAGAAGCATGACTTGATGCAGACACTGCGGAGAGCTCTATTCAGTTTCCTGCAGTTCCTCTTTGAGGTTGCTGTCTATCATACGACGGCCGCATACATAAGTATAGGTCTGATGATCGCAAGAAAATCCAATGTATCATTTTTGGAGATAACCCAAAGCTCTTCAATATTCCTACCCCATAGCTTTGACTCCAGGTATTTAAAGAGAACCGGTCGCTGATCACCGAGCGAAGAAGCGCTGAAGATTGGAGTGGTGTTCTTGGTTGTATTTAGCCCCAGACCACATTTCATTGCCTACTCATTTAGTAGCTTCAGTGCTTAACCCACATATTATCTGAACTGTGGCGTCGATTCAGAATCTACACAGAATTTTGTCTCCATATCTCTTTGTCCAGTTTGAGATTCCTTTTGATGTGAGCTCTCCTTCAAGGCAATCTAACCATCGCAACCATTGTCAACTTTGTCGTCGGGAGCCTTCGCGTGCTTCATCTGACATGCGCCATACATATCCAAGCCACCGAAGTTGTTATTTTCGCACTCTATATACGATACTTTAGTCTGTATGTATAGCTCATAGAGCTCACCACTCAATGTTTGCATGTTTAGGACCAAAGATCATACGAAGCACATTCCTCTCAAATACTTTCAGCAGGTTTTTGTCTGATTCTGATAATGTCCCCGACTCAGTAACATACATCAGAATAGGTATAATGATGGTCCTGTAGATGTTTAGTTTAGGCTTCTCCGGATGCATTTCGACCCTAAAACTCAAAGCCCAAACAGTGTTCGGTTATCAAGCATGATCTCTTGAGTGATTTAGTTTTCGGTGTTGACTGAAGATCCAAGATACCTGAAATCCTTTATTGACTCAAACTTGTCAGTGCCAATGATGTTGGTTTCTACTCGATCTAAAATATTTGGTATTCTCGATATTCTAAGTTCATTGATGTGGCATAACTACTAATTTAGTTTGTCTTCAGATTTTCTACGTTTCTTGTAACGATGTCAATGTCATCTGCAAACGCCAAAAGTTGGACAGAAGATAGATAGAAGAACCACATCGTCTGCTACTACTTGAACTCTGTGTTCTTCAATCTTCAGCAAAGCTTCGTTTACTACTTGACTTGAGTAGAGGAGATTGCTGGGCTGCTCTGATCACATACCTAATTAGATAACTCCTTCCAATGTTAGAGTTGATAATTCTAGTACCCAGTATGTTTGATATCTAATTTCAAACTGGACTACTAACACCAGCCTACTCTAAGGCGAGTACAAGGACCTACCGGACCTAAGTGCTGCATGGAGGTCTTAACCGTCTTCATCCCCTCGCGTATAGATGTTTCTGGCCTTCTTCATGAAGGCCAGAGATAATATCTTCTCTGAATTGACTTATCCGTTCCAGTACCTTATGAACGAATGAGGATAGGCTGATAAGTCTATAGTCCTTGATTTTCCTTCCATATAGCTGGAATTATATTTTTTGTAAAAAATCTACCCCAGCTGATTTAAAGGGTTCAAAAGAGTTGATTACACATACTAGGTTATTTTAAATAATGAAATAATTCTTCTTACCGAAGAATCCGAACAACCTGGAATGTGAGTTGAAAGCAAAGTACCATTGGTTTCTTCACTTGAGGCACTCCATTTTCCATCTTTGTAGGATTTCCTGAACTGACACCTAACTTCCCTTCTTATAGTTTAATGAGAGTGTCATCAAAGTAAGAAGTGTGTTCTGACTATCCCAGTGACTCATTGTGAAGATGTTTATAATTTACTATTGTCTTTAATTTGTTTTCAATAGGGGATTTCCTCACCCTCTTTGAATATTATGTCGGAAAGAAAAAAACCTGTGGTAAAAGACAGAGTCCTCATCCGCGACCCTCCCGTTTGCTATAACATTGAGATCCATAGAAATTGGAACGTAGAAGCATATGCAATCCATTATATCAAAACTTTCGGAGTCTGATATTTTCCACTGAAGGGAAACACCCTACCAGAGCAAGAAGAAGATTAAAGTACCTTTCTCAATGCAAATATTACTTACAGGGTGTTTCTTTTCAGTGGAAAACATCAGATTTCGAAAACTTGTATATACAGATAAGCTCATCCTTTGTATTTATGTTATTTATGATAGAACAGATAAAAATTCTTGATATCCAGCCTTATAAGATCTTGCTTGAGAAGTTCGTTTAGAGGCATCTGATCAATGAATGTTACATGGCCTTATTAATTTTTTAGAAGAAGACCTTAAGATCTAGCTTTTTTCAAGGCAATCGATGAATCTTACCCTGCCTGGAACCGCACTGGACTTTGTGAGTGATTTGCCTCAACTCTTTTGCCCTTGTGTTTCCTGGAAGAAGTAGGAAAGTCGCGCCTTTGCTTTTTTTGTTTCCCCTCAACCAGAAGCATCGTGAGACCTTTCCCTCTTACCCAAGCAATCGCTAGAGGGCTTCTTCATACCAGAGTCAGAATATAAGGCTTCTTTATTATCCAGAGCCTCATACTTCTTTTTGTGTGGGCCTGGATACCATAAAAACTTTAAAAACTTTAAAAACTTCTCGTCCTAGAAAAGTATTGTTTGAGAGCTCTTAAATCATCAGGGTGGGAATTTTTTTACATACACTTGTATGTAAAAAAAATTTAGTGTAAAAAAAATTTTTTTACATACAAAAAGGGAAATNTTGTGTGGGCCTGGATACCATAAAAACTTTAAAAACTTTAAAAACTTCTCGTCCTAGAAAAGTATTGTTTGAGA